>JABUQX010038540.1:0-15294 GCA_015478945.1 Trachelipus rathkii
CACAACACAAATATTCATAATGTAAGTAGCTGCTAATGTTAATTGTCATTTATATGGCCACATTTTTGACGAAATAGTTTATGCAATCTCTCTCTCTCTCCTCTGCTCTCTCTTCCTCTCTCTTCTCTCTCCTCTCTCTCCTCTCTCTCTCTCTCTCCCTCCTCTCTCTTCTCTCAGTCTCTCTCTCTCTCTCTCCTCTATCTCTCTCTCACCGTAAGATAGATATTCAAAATAGTGAACTACATAACATTATTTTCAATTTTACTGTAACGAATATAATAATTGAAATTATTAAATAAACTTTCAAAATGAACAGTAAGCTTTAAAAGTCATACATACATTCGCACACCTACACAATATATAATATAATATGATATATATAATATATATATATATAATAATAATTATATATATATATATATAATATATATATGATATCTATAATATATATATATATATTTATATATAATATATATATTTATATATATATAATATATACTATATATATATATATATATAATATATATATATATATATATATATATTAATATTAATATATAAATCTATATATATATATATATTATATATAATATATATATTATATATATATATAATATATATATAGTATATATATATATATATATATATTAGGGTTTCCCTTATCATTTAAGTGAAAAAAAAAATTAAGATTTTTAGGAGTGCAGTTTATTATTTTGTTCTAATGTATCTTAAAATGGCTATGTCACTATTTTAGGCTTCATCCAAGGTTGTTAACACGTAGTGCTATGGACCTAAAAATATAATGGAAATTTCCTTAAAAATATTACATACTGAAAAGTCTTTTTTACGAAAACTTTATTTCTAAAGCAGTTACAATAAAACTTAGAGAATTAGTATAGTAGGAGGAAGTAGTAATAGAACGAGTTCAGCTGTCACCTAAGGAAAGCCAGCGTTGAGTGTTCTTATCAGTGATAGGTGATAAGAACACGTGTTTCGAGATAAGGTAATGCATTTGTTATGTTAGTTCATAATTATTTTTTATTTATTTTTATTTTTTATTTATTTTTATTTATGTATTATTATTATTTTTTTTATAATTATTATTATTTTTATTTAATTATTATTATTTTTTATTATTATTATTATTATTATTATTATTATTATTATTATTATTATTATTATTATTATTATTATTATTATTATTATTATTATTATTATTATTATTATTATTTTTATTATTATTATTATTATTTATTTATTTATTTATTTATTTTCATTTTATGTTTATTTCTTTATTTGTATTATTCCTGACGCAGCTGCCGCTGCCGCTGTCACCTCTGTCACTGCAGCATCAGCGGTCGTTGGAGTTGCAGTCACCTACATGAGCGCGTGCGCGCTCCTGCCGCCGCACGGTTAACGAACGCCCGCTCCTGTTCCGGGTCCGATCCGTCCGTTCAGACATGCGACTTCATGTTGAGTCAGCAGAAGTCGCTCCTTGACGGTGATTGTTGTTGTTTTGTTTTTATTATTCTATTATTATTATTATTTTATTATTATAGTATTATTATTATTATTATTATGTATTAATTATTATTATTATGAATTATTGATTATGAATTATTATTATTATTAATTATTATTATTATTAATTTTTTATTATTAATTTATTATTAATTTATTATTATGATTATTATTTATTTTTATTTATTTATTATTGGTATTATTATTATTATGATTATCATTATTAAATCGAAAAATTGAGAATCACTGCATGTGATCTCAATTTTGAGCGACTTCAGCTCAACCCTCGGTGTTTTCGACTCCACACCGTACCTCACCGCACAGCGCAGCATCGCATGCATCCGCATGCACCGCACCACTCCGTCTCCCCTTCTCGACTCCCTAATAATAGTATATATATATTATATATATATATATAATATATATATATAATTATTAATATATATTTATATAATATCGTTTAAAATATTATTATTATACTTTATATTATTATAGGTTTATTATTGATATAGTTACATTGACATAGATTTTGATATTACTTTTATAATGTGATAATTATGTCCCATAAAGGAGCCTATACGATTTTTGAAGGTGACGATTAAATTTTATGAGCTTCCGGCTGCTCGGTCTTCTCGGCTCAGGCCTATGTCTCCGATATTATATTCCTAGGATTATGGGTTTAGAGTTTATCTCGTATTGGGTTAAAAATTGGAGGGGTGTTAGAGATGGTAACGTAACCTCGTCGTAGACAAATTACGTCCTGCAATGGGTCCGCCCCTGGGGATTCCACCCCTCTTAAAAAAATTCGAAAGGTGTTTCGTATATCAGGCTGAAATTTGTGAGAGGATTCAGAAGTGAATTTCTAGCAAGAGTTGGTATTGGAAGCTGAGTCGGATCTCTTGGGCTCCGAGCATTTCCTCTTTGGTGCTCGGAGTCTCTGGCCTGCGTTTGCTTGGACGTAATAATGCAGTTCGATAATCAACAATTTTGGGTGTTTATCACATGGTTCATCGTGATACCCGTCAGATTTCGCAATTGAGATGGTTTATTGCTATTAAGTCTGTATGGATTGAGTGTGTCTAGGTGGCCCCCTAAAGATAGAATAGGTCGCCAACTGAACAAAATGACGTCACAGGTGCAAACAACAGCAGGTCGAAGGAGGAAGGGAAGAGCAAGTGATGAAATGGGAAGTAATATGAAGAAGGCAATAGAAATGGAGAAGGAGTCTGACTGAGAAGAGTAGGAGTTGACAGCCGCAACGGTGCTGGCTCCGGTTTAGGCTGATGAAGTTATTATATATTTGTGTAATGAATACAATATGGTGGTCTTCTTTATATAGTGTTATTTAGGTCTGTAGATTTCGAAAATAATGGTTTCAGAACCATCAAGAAAAAATAAATAAATAAATAAATAAATAAATAAAATTTCTTATTCTTTTTCTTTATAACTTACAGAATTTACGTTTTTTAAGCATTAACCCTAGAAGCAAGTAAATCAGTAAATCATAACCACCATCCAACTACCCTCCTTTCGCAATCGTATCTATTGATCTACTTGATTCAAGTTATATTGTTTTACTGGAAATTGGTGATACGTTTTACATACCCTAAAGCAGTAAATCAGTAAATCAAACCACCATCCCGCTACCCTCCTTGTCCATCCGTGATCCATTGATCTGTTGATCTATTGATTTAAGTCATATTCCTTATTAAAATTATCATGTTTTACTTACCCTAAATCAATATATTTAATGTACAACAACAAACCAAATGCTTATATACTGAATAAAACTGGTAAACATTAACAAAGATCCGCACCTACAACAGTAAAGTAACTAACATAGCGTACAAAAACGTAACCTAGTTACGCTTTGTCAAGCATATCTCTAACATATCAATGTTAATTTTACATTAACATGGTAATATTCACCAAAAAAAGTTCACCATAATCTTAACAAAGTACCATAATACCTAAGGAATAAATACAAACATAGTAAAGTTTTATCCTCTGTAAACCTAAACTACGAATATAACATATTTATCTCATAACAACCAGACAAATAAACAGCGATCATCATTAACAACTTATTTTGAGTATCGTTTAAGTTAAACATAACATGAAAACAAATTCTTTATACACTGATCAACGAATATATGCTAACGGAACAAAGTTTTTCACATTAATAAGCTAACATAGCATCACACGATCAAATAAATATAATGTACAACACAAACCTAACACAACTTACGCCCTAATAAACTGTAACATTAACAAAGTTCCACACTTAACAACAGTAATTATCATAATTATCATAATTATCATACGGATTTATTGCTTTAAAATCAGTAAACTAATGCAATTTACTAATGATCATTGTTATTTCAAAAAGAACTTATTTTTATGTTATGTTGGATATAAATTTGCTATGTTTTACAGTTATCTCGTTGGCTTATGCTATCATAAAACAAAATTGAGGGAGAGATACATCTGAAATTTACAATGTTGGGTAAAGACAGTATGTTACATTATGTTTAGATTATATGCTGGGAAAAAGTATGAATAGGTTATTTTTGTAATGCAATGTTAGTTACTTTGATGTTGTTATTAAGTGTGGAACTTTGTTTAATGTTAACAGTTTATATTTCGTGCTTAAGTTTGTTAAATTTTGTCGTTGTAACAGTTATTTCTTAGTCATATTGATGCGTATGTTAGCTTTTATCCATGCCCAGACTTAGTTTAGTTACAAGGTAAAAAGAAACCGATGGATAGTGTAAAACGTATCATTTGGTGCTATGTTATCCAGCTCTACCCACCGAGGGCCTCACTAAATTTTGCATAGTGAAAAGGTGGTTCTCACCAAGGTAGAGAGAGTGATTGAAAAAGAACCAAATGGAAAAGAATGGAAAGCTGAGACAAATATTTTTACTGTTGTTAAGTATGGAACTTTGTTAATGCTTAGAATTTATTCCGTGCGTAAGGTGTGTTTGGTTTTGTCATTTGTACATTATATTCGTATTCTGGTAATGGCCAATGTAGCGTTTTATATGTGCAAAACAATGTTACGTTAACATATATTCGTTGGTGTGTATCTAAAGACTTATCTTTGTACTACTGTTTTATCCGAAATAGATACTCGAATGGTGATCTGATTCATTTGAATAATAGATTAAGAAAAATCATCAACGGTGGGTAAGGAGGGCTGGAGGGTCGGTGGGTTTTGATTAACCGATTTACTGCTTTAAATTCGGTAAAGTATTACACTTTAATATTGATATTTTATTCTAAAAGAGTTTATGTTTAGTGTTATGTTTGGATAAACTTTGTTAAGTTTGCAATTATTTGTTGGGGATTAATGATATTTAGACACCGTATAAATAAATTTTTTGTAATATTACTTATGATGCAATCGTAAAAACAACTTTGTTACGGCTAGCAATATCATTCGTTTGTCGTGTATGATAATCGGGCAGAGTTATGATTACATTTTGCTAAATTTTACTGTGTGTTCAGTGTAAGATTAACGTTTATATGTTAGAGATATGGTTGAAAAAAGTATGAATAGGTTACGTTATGCATGCAATGTTAGTTACTTTACTGTGTAAGTGTGAACTTTGTTATATGGTATACAGGTTTATTGGCTGTGTCATTTGTGTTAGGTTTGTGTTGTACAATTATTTTCTTAGTTCATGGTTACGCAATGTTAGTTATTGGATGTTGGAAATTTAATAGCGTTAGCGTATAACTGTGCATTGACCAATTTATGATAATACTTTGGTTTATAGCTGTGTGAACGTTTGTAATGTTATGCCGCAGTTATTAGCGTCGTCAGTTGTTGCTATGTTGTTGGTTGTACATTATAGTTCCTTAGTTGTGTGAAATCTATGTTAGCTTTTATTAATGGTGAAAACTTGTTACGTTAGCATAATGTATTCGTTGATCAGTGTATAAAGGAATTTGTTTTCATGTTATGTTTTAACTAAACGTATACTCAAATATAATGTTGTTAAATGATGACTCGCTGTTTATTTGTCTGTTGTTATGAGATAAATATTTTATGATTTCGTAGTTTGAGGCTTTAACAGAGGCATAAAACTTACTAATGGTTGTATTTATTCCTTAGGTATTATGGTACTTTGTTAAGGTTATGGTGAACTTTTTTTTTTTGGTGAATATTTACCAATTTAATGTAAAATTACATTAATGTTATAAGATATGCTTTGAGCAAATGCGTCACTAAGGGTTACGTTTTTGTTACGGCTAATGTTAGTTATCTTTAGCTGTTGTACTAATCAGTGTATAAGAATTTTTTTCATGTTCATGTTTAATTCTTAAACTGATACTCAAATACGAATTTGAATCACGATAGTCAGGTGGTTAAGTTGTTAATGATCGCTGTTTATTTGTTCTAGTTGTCCATATGAATTAATATGCTATATTCGTTAGTTTAAGCTTTACCAAAGGATAAAATCTTTGACTATGTTTGTTAATTTATCTTTAGGTATATGGTACTTTGTTAGATATGGTGAACTTTTTGGTGAATAGTTACCTATGTTATTGTAATAATTAACATTGATAGTTAGTAGATATCTGACATAACGTCACTAGTTTACGTTTTTTACGCTATGCTTACGTTACTTTAACTGTGTTATGGTGCGGATTCTGTTGTTAATGTTCCAGTTTATTCGCTCGTAAGTTGTATTTGGTTGTTGTTGTTACGATTAAATTATACTGATTTACCAGGGTGACGTATAAACTGACAATTTTTAGTAAGGAATTATGAGTTGAATCAAATTGATCATAGATCATTATAGATCACGGAATGGAAAAGGAGGGTAGCGGGATATGTTGCTGTGTTTTATGACTTTACTGCTTTAGGGTATGTAAATCGTTACAATCTTAGTTAAAAAATTTGACTTGAATCAATAGATCAATAGATCGAATAGATCTATAGATCACGATTGGACAGGAAGGGGGTGAGGAGGGTTGTTTGGCTTACTGATTTACTTGATTTTACTGCTTTATGTGTAATGTAAAAAACGTAAATTTTGAGTAGTTTATAAACAAAAAGAATAAGAAATTTTATTTTATTTATTTAACTGTATTTATTGTTATTTGTTTATTTTTTTTTCTGATTGGTTCTGACATCCATTATTTCGTAAAATCTAACAGACCTCATATAACATATATATAAAGACTACCAATATTGTGTTATCATTACACAAATATCTTTAATAACTCGGCAACCACATCGGGGCCAGCAGCCCGTGCGGCTGTCAAGCTCCTACTCCTCTGAGTCAGACTCTTCTCCATTCTTTCCTCTTTATTCTTCCTTCATCCCTTCTTCCTCTCCTCGACCCCTCTGTGTTGACTCTTGTGCTCTTTTATAGTGGGACCCCTTCCGTAGGGGCCCTAGACAGACCCTAAGTACAGATAACCATTCATGATCTCGTAGATCTACGGTTCGATATACTGTATTAACACACCAATCATTGTTTGTTATCCGACTGTTATTAACTTCAGCACCGCAGCGGCTCTCAGCCACGCGGTGCCTGGGAGCCAACTCGCTCTAGATTCAAATACCAACTTCTTCTAGAAATTGAACTCTGAATCCTCTCACCATATTTCAGCCTATAGACGAAACTTCGATTTTAAAGGGGGTAAGATTCCGCCCTCGGGGACCCAGGGGACGTAAACCTCGTCACGACGAGGTTACGTCACCACTAAACCCATCCAAATGTTAACTTCAATACGATAACTCGTCATCCATTATAGATAATAGTCGGAGCCATAGGCTGGCTGGAGCGAAGCCTAAAAACGATTCCCTTCAAGAATCGATAGGCCCCTCTCGGTTATTTCACTATATATATCTATTATATAATTCTACATTTTCGGAAGGGGAGACGGTCGGTGCTGTGCGGATGCGGCGCTGTGCGGTGAGGTACGGTGTGGAGTCGAAAACACCGAGGGTTGAGCTGAAGTCGGCTCAAAATTGAGATCACTGCGTGATCTCAATTTTTCGATGTAATTACATAATATAATAATAAAATAATATATAATAGATAATGATTTCTATTGCATATGATAATAATAATAATAATAATAATAATAATAATAATAATAATAAAAAAAATAATAAAAACAACAACATCACCGTCAGGAGCGGACTTCTGCTGATCAACATGAATCGCTGTCTGAACCGGACCCGGATCCGGACCCGGAACCGGAGGCGGCGTCGTTACCGCTGCGGTGGCGGGCGCGCACGTGCTATGTAGTGACTGCAACTCCAACGACCACTGATGCTGCAGCTGATGATGATAGTACAGCGGAACTCCAATAATGATTAAATTCTTAATAAAAAAAAAAAAATAAAAAAAAAATAAAAATAATAAATAATAATAATAATAATAATAATAATAATAATAATAATAATAATAATAATAATAATAATAATAATAATAATAATAATATAATAATAAAATAAATAAAATAATAATAAATAAATAAAAATAAATAAAAAATAATTATGAACTAACATAACAAATGCATTACCTTATCTCGAAACACGTGTTCTTATCACCTATCACTGATAAGAACACTCAACGCTGGCTTTCCTTAGGTGACCGCTGAACTCGTTCTATTACTACTGGAGGATATAGACATTTTGTGTTAAATAGCTTCATAAAATAAACGAGTTGGCTCTTGGCAATCCTCGGCAACGCCAAGGAGATAACAAAACTCTTGAATGCTCTAAACAGGTTTTAGGAAAACTTCACTCTCAGTTGTATGAGTTTTTTTTATTTTTAGCAAAGAGTGTATGTATTTTTAGAAATATAACATTTTTACTTACAGTTGGCGGTCACTGTAATTAATAGAAAAATATCGAAATCTTTCCGGCGACTAATATTTCTAGTTGGATATTACAAACATTAAATGACAGGTAGCAAGTTACCATCTAAGGGAGGTTGTGTTCGTACTTTGTTTTATAACATGCGAGTTGTCAAACTTAATTTTAATAAAAGAGGAACGCTTGTCGTGGACGAATGCTTGATTTATTGGAGGAAAGCAAAAATCCCTGCGCAAGTACCTCATAAATGTAAAGGTAAATTGAAGGCATTATACGATACATGGCAGAAATTGGTCAAGGATAGAAATAAGAGAAGCAGTATCATCCTAGAGGAATAACAAGAATTTTCTAATAATTTGGGAGATCTATTTAATATAGCACATCAGAATGCCATGCAAATGATCACAATCGAAGAAAATAGACAATTTCTGATCAAACAAAGTGAAAAGGGACAACCAGATTCTATGGTCGGCGGTGATAGAGAAACTATATGGCATTGAAAGAATAAGGTTTCAGAGATTAGAAAAGGAAAAAGGGAAAAAAAAGAAAAAGCTTAGATGATCCATCAACTTCAACAGTTTTTTTTGAATGTAAATATAATTATTCTTTATTTTGTTAGTTCCCTGTAACATGTAACGAATATGTTATTAAGCAAAAGTTTTATTTTAGTGCAAGATGTGGATGTTTTTGACTCGCAGCTTTTCGTCAGAATCTCTGTTAGAAATTAACGAGGAAGGGCGTGTGAAAGAAGAACAACAAAATTTAAATGTTGAAAAATCAAAAAAAAGAGCTCGAATTAATTTACTCACTCTACGATTAACTACAGCAGTAGATAAATGTAGAGTTAGTGAGCGAGATTCCGTTCATTTAAAAACGGCGTTTATGGAAGCCGTTTCTTTAGATCCAGTCCATTACGTAATTATCGAACTTCTATTTGAAAACAACGGAATCAATTACGAAACAATGTATTCGAGAAACATTAAAGAAAACTTTTGCGTTATTGATACAGAATTTGTAACCATTCACTGGGATACGAAATTGTTGAAATTGACGTCATCACATTTTTAAAATTATATTAGCAGCAGTATTTACAAAAAGCAAATTTGTAAATTCGGGGCCAAACATTCCATTATTCAGAAGATTTCAAGAAAATTGGTCTAATATTAATGTTCAGAAATTCATTCCAGGTGTTGAGAACACTGAAATCAAAAAAATGAATGGTGATAATGCAGATACTATTTTGAAATGCATGAATGATATAATTTCTGAAAGGTTTCCCCAAGAAGACTATCGGGAACTAGTGAATCTTTTAATTATTTTCTTTGGAGGCGTTACCCCCGGGAACATACTTTTCAGAAAGCCAGGTGCATATCATATGGCCAGATGGATGGTGAAATCCATATATTCTTAAAAATCTATTTATTTCGAACAGAATTTCAGTTAACCAAAGAAGAAGAAATATCACTTATACATATAACATGCTTTATTGTAAGTTGCTACATCAAATACTGGATCCATGCAATAAAGCAATATCTTCTCTACTAATTTTTTTTAGCGAATTAGAGCAATATACAAGCAAGTTGACGAAAGTATCGCCGAAGTAGCAATCTGTAAATTTTTGAATCATCTATATTATTTAAATGATGAATGTATAGCATTTGCTCTATTTGATGATTAGGTTATTAAAGAATCAAAACTAAAAATGGTACAAAAGATTACAGCAGCATCAGAAAAAAAGAAGAGAAAGCAGAAGATAGAGACGAAGTTGAAAGTAAAACTGTAAGCAGTCTCAACAAATTGTCATTAAAAAAGGATGTTTCCCAATTTCTGCAAAGTTCAGACGAAGAGATTTTGCTTAAACTAGCTAGCAATTTATCTATAAAAGTATTTCGTAGATTTTTTTAATTGAAATCTTTTTGCACCTACATTCATATCAATGGATTAAAATCCGAACAGTATCAACAAGGAAAGCTTCGAATACAAAAATTAAAGAAAGAGGTATCAAATTAATTCAAGAATATAACGAAAAGGTTAAAAAGGTTGAGAATCAAAAGCAATTTTTATTGCAAGTAAGTTAAACTCCTATAAGCAGTAATTACAGTTCTAACGACTCATAAATCTATCTATATATTTCTATATTTTTATTTCAGATAGTCCAGGACTATCGCCGTGAATATCCTCAAGCAACTAAAGAAGTGTTATAAAAAAAAATTCGATCATTCGTAAAAGTGAACTTTATTTATATTAAGGTTTGAATTATTTTTAAAAAAAAAAAACATTTTGTAATTTATAATTTCATAAAGTCTCAAATATAATGATAGCCAAATTTGACACATTATTTCCTCAAAAGAAAGTATTAACTGAAACAAATGGAATCTAAAAAAATATACACTTTTTTTTGTGAAGAGTAAGGCCAGAGAGCGACGTCTTATTATTATTTTTTCGAGCTAAAATTTTGTGGGAATTATGATTACCTGTAATGAAACATAATTCCACCCGGCACTTTCCAATATATGAAACTTCAAAAATAAGAGTTAAACCAAGGTTATCTAGGTTTAGCTGAAGATAAAGATCATTGGGTGCACGCCTCCATGCCAGAGAGAATTGGTTCGCACTTTGCACACTCCGAGGGACCCTTTCCACGGAAGCTGTGGTCATTCCATGGGAAATCAAAGAAGTACGACCGCAAGTCCGACCTGTTAGCAGCACCGAAGTGCCAAAAATGTTTTATCGCCGTAGGCGGGGGTCTTTCCTGTGGAAAACTTGAAGAGATGGAACAAAAAACAGAGAAATGAGAGTGGTCGGAGGAACCCAGAGAAGGAAAGAATTTAACAGAATAAGGATAAGAATTAGAGATTAGGAAAAGGTCTAGAATGTTGGATTCATCTCAAAGACGATCACAGATACAAGTAGAGAGCTACACTAACTGCTTGAGGTAATTCTGGATAGAAAAGTCTTAGCAAGTTCATCAACTTTATCGTAAGAATTAGAGGAAAGCAATTGGCCGTAGTGAACGTTGAAATAAACCAAGAATGATGATTTTAGAGAAATGTGAAGAAGAGAGAGAATGTGTTCTAATTTATTCTGACAGGTTAGCTTGAGCCATTAGGTAGAATATTCGGAAAACTCCAAATCAAAGACATGGGAATAAACATCATTGCACACATTGGTACAACTGCCTTTGAAAGAAAATTGAGGGAAGAAATAGTAGGAGTCAGCAGAGTAGAGTTCGAAGTCAACACTCTCAAAACCCTAAGTTTCGGTTAGGAATAAGAGATGAGGTTTAGAGGAGGAGAGGTGATGTTCAACAGAATGAAACTTAGATTTAAAACCGAGAAGGTTGTAGAAATTTATGAAGAAAGGAGACCATACATCAAAACAGGCCGGCAATTCCGTGACGATACCAATTCCTTCACCGGAGGCTGTCAATGGCCTTTAATGGTGATGAGGATAGGGTGGATAAGGGGTTATTTTTGGAAGCCACCCTTATAGGATTCTCGGAAACTAATCTCGTGGCTGCCATTTTGTAACATTTTTTATTTTATTTTTAAGAGGTAAGTGTTGTCTGTAATTGTATTTTATGGTGTGTGATAAGGGAGTGCTTACTCCAATATAAGAAGGTGGATCTGAGCATAAATGGAAAAACCATTGGGCACTGGAGTGCCATAGGATGTACTCTAAGACTCCATATATGCCCAATGGTGGGTAATCTCATCGCTTCAGGAGCGCTACTCCCCTCTCATATATATATATATATATATATATATATAATATATATATATAGGTTATATATATATATATATATATATATACTATATATATATTATAATATAATATATAATATATATAATATATATAATTATATATATATTATTATCGGCTGACTGGGACGGTTGCGTGGTGCGCTATTTTGGTGTGGTGCGGTGCAGTGCGCTGGGTTCCGCTCATCTATGCGGTGCGAATGCAGTGTTGGTACGAGTGCGGTAGGATGATTGTGGAGCGGGTGTGGTGCTGTGCACGATCTCCCGTTTGGCGGAGCAGTGAGGTGAGGCGCAAAAATCCGGTCTCGGCCAACCCTAAGATTCTGGTGGGGGGACTTAGTTTCAATATAATAATATGTTTACTACATGGGATTCTACCATATCACTTTTATTTTCAAGTTGCACTCTTCATTGTGATTCAAACTGTAAATTCGTGCCAGATCATTCAATATCATCTTTGACTTATTCCTGTTGGAGCTTTCTTTAATTCAGCTTTTGATTTGTCTTCAATGAAAACCACTTCACCTACTGAAGCAACAGAAACAACATTGCATCTTAAGTGTTTCATTTAGTGTTTAATGCGCTCCACTTTCAGGGCGGGAAGTAATATTTAGTATCCGAGGATAAATTTGAAATTATTAAAAAATTATTATTATATAGTGAAGTTAGCCATAAAAGTGGTTGTGCTAAAGTTTTCTCTATAACGAGAAAAATTTCTTCAGAGCTATCTCATTCGTTATCACTATCAATTTTTTTGTTTTAAAATAATTAAAACGTTTTCGGCATATATATTCTATATTGCAGTATGTTACAGATTAATCATTACCTTTTTCTATATATATATCTTTTTTTTCTTTCATAAATTTGATATTCATTTGGTAAATTTTTGTCTTTCATTCCATTAAAAATAGGCAGAATGTTGGAGCTGGATTGCCGTCGTCCGCTAAAATTAACTAATTTAGTTTTCTTCTGAATCTTCCCCAGACCTCCATACAACGAAAACGTTGATATAAATATATATATATATATATATATAATATATATATATATATATATATATAGTAACTTGATATATATATATATATATATATATATATATATATATATATATATAGTATATATATATAGATATATAGTTATTATTATTTTATATATATATATACGTTGTTATAAAATCTAGTACTCCGTTGTCGATTGATCTATATTTTCAAAAGAATAATCAGAGAGTTGTTTTTTCTATGCAACAACTATGAGATAAGTTAAAAGGGCTTTAACAATTTTAATTATCCTTAGTTCGCATAGTCTCGAGTACAAGCGTATTATTAGCTCCTAGTGTGGCAGAGTGCGACATCCACAGTTAAGGCAAACTAGAGTTAGTACTGGTTATTTAGGTTCCCAAATTAAAAAATCGTTAAGGAGGACTGCCAAATAACAACAATTCCAAGCCTGCTACTGTGCAGTGAAGGAAACAGCAAGAAAAAAACTAGCTACAGAACTTCTATAATATAATATATTAATAATATAATATGATATATATATAGTATATAATATTATATATATAATATATAAATAGTAAATATACTAGTTAGTATTATATATATATATATATATATATATATATATATACGTATATATATATTATTATACGTATAGTTTATATATATATAATATAATATATATAAGTATATATATATATATACTGTTATGCATTATATCTATGTTACTACTGAATTTTTTATGCGGGAAAATGGTATAAAAATAAGAAATACAGAGGTATAAAATATAAACTTTTCTTTTAAACATTTATATATAGTATTTTAAAAGTGAGGCTTTCAAAAGACTTTTAAACTGATCTTTTTTTGGTTTATAAGTGTATTTTCCTAGCATTTTTAAAAGCTTTTATTTATTATTACTTAATATTGATTATTATTTATATTGATATATTAAATTATTATTTATTGAATTTACTATTATTATTATTATTATTATATTATTATTGATGTTATTATTATTAATAATTATTATTATAATATTATTATTATTTTTTTTTTTTTTTTTTTTTTTTTTTGTGTTTTTTTTTGCATTTATTTGGTAGTCGGAAATATTTAAAAAAATTTTAACTGCCATTTAGGGGGTAAACCATGGGAAGGCGGACAGAGGGGGGATGAAGTTCCCGTGTCCACCGGGAGCCGGAGACTGCCTACTCCTGTGCCATCTTTGTTCGGTTTACCCTAGTAGGGTATCTCTTACGTTAAAAAAAAAAATTACTTCCCTTTATACTTTGGTATTACTGTTAATAGCAGGGGACGTGGTGGTAATAATTAGGAGGGGGGACAGAGACCCCCGCGAGGGATTGGCGCTGCCGTATCAAAAAAATAAATATATATAATAAAAATATCAAATATCAATTTTATATATATATATACTATATTATATATATTATATATTATACTATATATATATATATAATCATATATTTAGTAATATATATATATATTATATATATTATATATAATTTATATATTATATATAGTATATATATATATATATATAATAATATAAGTATATATATATATATATATAGCATATATATATATATTATTATATATATATATAATATCATATATATATATATATATTTATAATATATATATATATATTTATAATATATATATAATATATATATATATATATATATAGTATATATATATATATATATTTATATTATAATAATATGTAAATTATTTAATATATATATATATATATATATATAATATATATATATAGTAGTATTAATATATTATATTATATAATATAATTAATATATAAAGAACAATTTATTACATTTTAAAGCACCCAATTTTTTACATAAAGAGTTAAGAAATATTTTGCTTAATTTCATTCTTGTTAAAAAAATACCTTTCTTAAATCTTTCTTTCTTCATATTTTTTAAAATATCTGGCCCCCTGGAGTAACATCATTATATATATATATATAATATAATAATATTATATATATATATATATATAAGTTATATATATATTATATATATACTATATAATATATATACTGTATATATAATATATATATATGATATATATATTATATAGTAATATATATATATATATATATAATATAATCCGTTCCCACACACACGATTCTGGTCAC
>JABUQX010038541.1:0-27500 GCA_015478945.1 Trachelipus rathkii
ATCTATTATATTTATATATATCATTATAGTATATATAATTTATATATATATATTGAATATTTATTATATTTTTTAATTATAATATAAAATAATATTAAAATATATTATATATAATTATATATTATGGGAGGGAAGTAGCGCTCTCTTCTTGAAGCGATGAGAATACCCACATTTGGAGTTCATTCAGAGGTGTCTTATGTGTGGGGTACATCACATGACACTCCAGTGCCCAAGGATTCTTTCCTATTGTTCTCATATTCACATTCCCCTTACATTGGAGCAAGCTCTCCCTATCACATACTTGTATAATACATATTACAGACAATGCTTTATACTCTATAAATAAATGAAAATAAATAAATGGTTTTATTAAAAATGGTTCAGCCAACGTTATTAGTCTAGGAGAAAATATATTATAAGGTGAGGCTTCCAAAAATATTAACGCCATTTTTATAACTCTACACCTAGTCTCTATCCCTCATTTAAAAGTTATTGGACGGCCTCTGTGAGATTGGAGTTTGGGATGTCTTCACGGAATTTTTGCCTGCCCTGTTTTAATTAATACGGTCTGTCTTCTGTCAATAAAGTTTTCGTGCAACCTTCTCGGTTTGAATCTAAATTTTTACATTTTGTTGAACTATCACTATTTTAACTCATATCACCTACATTTCTCTTATTTCTAACCGATAGATTAGATTTTTAGCGCTTTCTGGACTTCAAGCTCTACTCTGTTGACCCCTCTACATTATTCCTTCAATTTTAAGCCAAAGGCCAGTGTGCCAATTTGTTGTGTGTAATGAAGTATGTTTCCCGTCTATCTTTGATTTGGGTTTTCTGGAAAAATTCTATCTAATGGCTCAAGATTAATCCTGCCCATAATAAATTAGTAAACTACTATTCTCTCCCTTCACACTTCCTCTGAAATTATACAATCTTGGTTTATTTCTAATGTTCCCATACGGACCCAAATTTCTTTCCTTCTAGATTCATCAATGATAACTGAATGGAAACTTGTCTACGACTTTCAACATTCGAATATTACCCTCGAGCAAGTATTTATCTCTGACAGTCTTTGAGATAATACCCCAATTGATAGACCTAATATATTTCTCATATAACTACTATTCTGTTAATACATTATTCTGTTAAAATTCTTTATCCATTCTGATATGTAATTTGTTTTAGCTCATCACATTGATATACATTTTCTTATTCAATAATATCTCTTCACGTCTTTCAGGCAGGAAATAGACCCTCAGCCCTACGGCAAGAAAACAGTTTTTTGCACTTCGGTGCTTGATAACAGGTCGACTTGCTGTAACTTTACTATTTATTTAATTTTCCACATTGGAAAAATGACTGATAGATTCCGTGGAAAAAGCTGTTCCAAAAATAATGGATGATAATTCTTCAATTACTGGTATTGAGAAGTTGTGCACCACATATGTATACTTTTACCTATCAGACTAATAACCCTAGTTATATATTTGAGTCAAACCTACTTTGTTCTCGTGCTAATTAGTCGCATTGACGCTGTGTTCAAGAATAATCGTTATTTTTCATAATTTTTCCTGAAAACCCTTACACAACACTTTTTATATTTCATCCCAAAAAATTATGCAAAATTATTCTACTGCTCTCCAAAAAACAATTCTTCATAGAACATCCAATGAATCTTTTAAACCGGCTCCTCTCCTCCATCCTTTCTGACATTTGTGCAAAAAAAATATCCATTAACTTTGAGATATTCTTCCTCTTTGGCTTTTTTAGTATTTCCCGTCGGCATAACTGCCATTAAACCTTCCCACTAAAAAAAAATAGCTTACCACTTTGTTCCGCAGGAATTTGGCATAGAATCCTCCTTGGTGGATTCCAGTTCAATAAATCTTTTCCATCTCCCTCAACTTATTTATATGCAATATTGTGGATTCTTTCAAAGTTTATTTGTCTTTTTCAGAAACTTTAAACACTATAAAGCGTTACGTTCTGATATCATTCCTCCTATAATTTCTCAAAACTCGATGCTTTCAATTCTGCACTTCTCTTTGTTAAATTATTGCCGTCTCCTGTCTTTCTACTTTTGATTAATTTATTTAGTCTTTGCTGTGGAAAGGTACTCCTGTACTAAAAATGGGAACAATCTCAACCCTACAACTATCTCCTTAATCTCATGTCTAACGTCTGTGCTTCCTATAAGATTTCGATATACTATCCTAGCAGTGAAGATTTGAAAATATCTCATTCTCATTAATCAAAGATTGAATTTCCTAAGTAACGCTTTTATCGTAAGAAGCACTCTGAATGGCGATTTCTTTCCTTTTTCTTTTAATATTTCTGTTTCTTGTGATGTTCTTCAGTATTTTGTTGAATGCTACCGCTCATCCTTTAAATCTATAAACAGTGGTGTTACTCATGGTTCTGTTTTATCGCTAACGATTTCCACTTTTCATAAAAGACTTCTCTCTATTGTATTGGCCGGATTCAATAACATTGCGAGCGCCCTTTCATTCACCCTTCATTTACTCGCGCAGCATCCGGATGTTCAACAAGAGCTCCGACAAAAATAAATGACTATCAGATTAAGAGAGGTGGCAGTCATAATGTTCAGACAATTTTTTCCTTATTTTTCTTGAGTTTGGCATGAAAACAAGGTTATTTTCAATATTACTTTCAAAAAAATCTAAGTATTCCTTCTTTCCACTCCACATAATCTTTCACACCATCATAAATAACATCTTCTTTGAAAAACACATAACTTCAAACCTTCATCTATCGTTTAAACATTCTGTATTATTTTTCACGTTGACCTTATTGGCAAGGTTCATATCACTTCTCTTTTTAAAACAAAGCTTATTTAAATAATGGGTGTGTCATGTGAGGTACATTCAGTATATTTCTTTCACGCACCTCAGTGTGATATTTTATTAGTGGTTCGTTCGCCCCCGTATTGTAGAGTATGCCTCCAATAATCTGGTATAAGTTGTATTTTCTCACTATCCACTAATCAGCATTTTCTGGCTGATCCTAGGGCATTTTCCGTTCTTATTTTCATTATTAATTGTTTCACTATCTTTATATTTATTTGACTCATTTGTAACGGTATCATCTGTAACTCTTCAATCATATACCTACTCCACCGAGAAGGTTCTTGTGACACAACTTTCTACACAGTCTCATATTTCTCTATGATCTCTCTGACCCTCATACTTAATAGCTATGCTCAATTTTACAATTGTTATCCACTTTAAGTCTGGAACATACTACCCCCGCTTATATAATCTTTTAAATAACACCGTACGAATAAACTTTAATTTATGTAAAATCCAAGAAAAGCTAAAATTGTTATTTAGTTAACAGCTATTAATTTCCAGCGGCATATTTGTATTTCATATATTTGCGTATGTCCCATACACAAATATATGTAATATTTATAATTTTATTATTAATTATTTATTATTAATATATTATTTATATATATATTATATTTATATATAATTATATATATATAATAAGTATAAATATATATAAGAAATCTTATAAAATCAAAATTATGTGGATATATTTTTATTTCAAGGCTTGGGTCTCAAGCTACAAAGACTTGAATCTTGTACTTCTTGCTACATTGAAACTTAAGTACATTTTTTTTGGTTTACTAAACATTTTACTTTGCTTATGTTATCTCCAATAACAACTCCATGTATTAGATGTACTTGTGTTACTTGTACTATGTACCTCTTGTACTTGAAAATTCTTGTTTAATTGTTTTTTTGATGTGCTGTTTGGCATTTTATTAACTTGAAACCAAGGATTTAAATAATAACAGAAATTCCCAGCTTACTAAGCAGATGCTTGATAATTACAGTCACTATGAAAGTTAATATTAATCAAATTTGACGAATATTAAAAACACCACCTTAGGATTTATCCAGATATATATATATATACTATACTATATTATAATATATAAATATATAATATATAATATATATATATAGATATTATATATTAATATATATATATATAATATATATATATATATAATATATATACATATATATAAAATATAATATATAATTATTAATAGTATATATATATATATATATATTTATATTATTATTATATATTAAATTAATTAATATAACTATATATATATATATTAATATATATATATTCTATATATAATATTAATATATATAATATAATATATATATATATTTAATATATAATAATATTATATATTTTACAGTAATACCACCACTCACGGGCTGGGCCTTTTCAAGGAGGGGACAAGAAAAAATAAAATACATGAAAACCCACCCAAGCCTAACTCACATAAATCTCTTAGGTGAGCGCAGACTGGGTTTTAAAGAAAGGAAGATTAATTTTTAACAGTTGGAAAAAACAGAAGATGGCCAAGGAGTTCCACAGGAACAGAAGTGGCTGGTAAGAAGGAGGCACCACAACGAACGTGTCTTGGATTTTCGATGCTCACGCAAATAAATTCATGCGATGAGCAAGGGCGACCCCTTATGAGTATACGAGGGTCGGACGCAATTGGAGTAGGTGGTAATATGCGACGGCCAGATCTACCCGAGCATTCTACCGTTTAGTACCTATAGAATAAGAATGAAGTGAGCGGCCAACGTCACGGTCGCTAAGGATAGAGGGCAAGCAGAGTTTGAAATAGGGACATGATTATATAAAGTCTCTTAGCTTTAGACTCAACTCTATCCATAGAAGGGTGGAGCCACGGAGCTCCCCCCCCAGATGTGAGAGCTGTACTCCATACAAGGGCGAATAAGGCCCTTATAAAACTGGAGCAGCTGTGCAGAAGAAAAATAATTCCTACGCATACACTGAACAGAAACCCCAGCTTCTTTGAGGCCTACTTAGCAACCGTTGTAATGATAATTGAGGTTTCCTAAGACAATTTTTATGTTTATATGTTCAGACTCACAAGAATGTTATTATCAAGTATCTATTAATATATATAATTGTTTCAACAGGTCAATAAGACCGTTAGAACCGCCGAAAAAAATAGGAAAGTTAGAGGTGTTTTTGAGAGGGAGATGTAAGTAAAGTTGAGTTTTTCGAAACGAGTTGGAATTTCACAAGGCGTTGCCTGGGTGGCCCACCGAAATCCCTACATCCAGGTCGGCAAGAATAGGATCCTGGGAAAATCTGAAGAAGAGATGGCAACTCATAGATGCAAAAGAGGTGAAGCAAGTTTGAAACGTAGGGAAAGAATGAGAGAGTTGAAGTCGTCGGCATAAGAGTTGAACAGAGTAGAGTAGAGAAAAGTAGGGCAGAATAGAATAAAGAACAGTAAAGTACAAGTAGAGTAAAGTTTAGTAGGATAACCTTGAGGTAAACCCACAATTAACAGGATTAAGAGAGAATAATCGATTCCCATACAACGTAGTTGGCTGATATGGAGCGACCAGAAAGAAATACTGACTAAGAGAGTAAGCAAAGTGAAGGAGGAACCCAAAGGAATAGGGAGCTTAGAGAGGTAGCGACGCATGCAATACTCGATCAAAAGCCTTTGATATGTCGAGCGCCACTACACCACCCAAGACTCCCCCATAGTCCCTTAGGGCAGAAGACCATAAAATCATGTAATAGAATAGGATAGTATGTCACCAGTTGACCTACAGTGTCAAAAGGAATACTAGTGATCTTGAACAAGAAGGGAATGAGAATCCAGATGATCTAAGGAAATGAGAGATAAGAAGAGTTTCAAAGATATTTTTTAGATAGAATAGAAGCTATAGGACGATATATAGAAGGGATCAGAGCGGCTACCCCTTTTTCGGGATTGTGACTTGGACAATATGGCGCGCTCTCCAGCACTGAGTAAGGATAATATGTACTAGTATTAAGCATAGAGAGTAGAGTTGTAACGAGGACAGGGGCCTCAGCTCGGGAAGAACACTCTCCTCAAACACGGGGAAGGAATGCCGATCTCGAGGCCACTAGCCTTCCTGCATGTTTCATATGATACTTCAGAATCCCATGCACCCGATTATTAACTTGTAATTACGGGAAGAGCATAGGAAACCTGAGAGGGAAGAAGCAGGAAGGAGTAGATGCCGGAACATCGTCAGGGTAGAATTTAGAAAGGAGAAAAGGATAGCCGAAGAGGATTACCTTTTCAGTAGGAGAGTTAGCAACATAACCGCAGAGCGAATAAGTGGAGGAAAGCAGATTTACAAAATTTTATTAGAGATTTGTTTTGGCAATGAGGCCAGGAAGATTTTTATTCGTAGGAGAGCCAAGTAGGCGTTGTCGCACTTTCTTTTGGTGAAAGCGCGCTTAAGCCTGTCGAAATCAAGTAGCCCCTGCAACGATTCCGAGCAGGATGGAAATTAGTAAGAGTGATAGGAGAACGAGAGTTTTCCATGCCCGATAGGCAATGTCTCTCTCTCGAATGGAGCGAGAACATTCTCCATCGAACCATGATTTTGGTGAGAAAATGTTAGCTTGAAGATGGAATCAACCCCCCGGCATCATTCCCCGACAGTACAGCCCCTACCCTTTTTCAGCACGTGAGCGAAGCATCCTCCGAGGTCAAAGCAAGTATTCACTCAAAGCATAGTTTGCAAAGTAACGACGCAACGCCCCCCAATTAGCCCGATTAATATATATATATATAGCGTATAGGGCATATGGGAGCTGCTGGAGAAAAAGTTTTGAAATTAAGAGCTACAGATTGTTGTATCAGAGTCCCCATAGGAGGGAAAAAGGTTGTATTTATATCGAGAAGGATTAGGGTGAAACATAATCAAAAGCGTGGTTCAAGAATTTGACTAGGGATCGATCTGGTATATGTGTAGGTTTTTTTTAATTAACTGTTCCAGATCGTTTAGAATTACGTTGAATATTTGGCCTCCCCCCTCCCTGGCATCAGATACTGAGAGGAGCCCAACGCACTCAGTTGCTGACATGTACGTTGAAATCCCCTAAATAGAAATCTTCTGCATTTGGATGGGAGAGTAACAGTCTCTTAAAAGTATTCATATTTTCTAACGCGGTGCTAATCTGTTTCCAGTTAGCAGAAACACAATTCGTAAAATAGGAGATTCAAGATCTCCAAGATGTGTTACAAAGGTAGTGTTAATGTTTATATAGGCACAGACTCCAACCCTTTGGAATGAAATTATAGAAAAGTTATAGTTGGAGATATTAAGTTTATTTTGAAAAAAGACATCCCTCGGCTAGCTTGGTCTCAGACAGTTAATAAAATGTTAGGTAGAGAGTTAGCGAGGTGATATTTCACAGATTCATGGTTAGCTTTCAGGCCACAGACGTTAGCAAATTCAATAGAAATCCCCAGGCCTGCGCCCACCACTAGCATCTTCTCTCGCGACACCACTACGCAAATAAACACACCGACAGTCATACTTTAGAAAAAAATCCAACCTCTAAAAACTATAAGAAATGTTTTAAACCCATTTTTAACAAAGATATTACCGAGATCATAAAACGGAAAAGCTTCTTTTTATAGGCGAACAAAGCCCAAATAAAATCATTTATAATAGACTGTGTTTGTCGTTATGCAAATAGGATGTCATAAACTATGATAAAAAAAAGTTATCCGAAAAGGTAATAAACTGATAAACGGAAGACAAAACATTAGTAAAGATTAAAACCTTAAAAGTATAATAGAATACATTGAGAAGAAGTTATTAACAAACACCTTAGGAAAAAATCAAAAAAGTTATTGTAAAAATTATGACACACAGAGTCGAAAATAATAAATATCTCAATGAAGAAGAAAACACCTGTCAATTGAGAATCAACCGGTAACGGCATTAAAAAATAAACTTTGGTAATTATATTACAAATATAGAATTAATTGCTTTAAGAGTAAGTCAATTTGTGAGAGCACTGATCATGAGAGACCTATGAAGATAAATTATAATGCTATTCATTCCCCCCCTCCCCCAATTTAAACTCTCACCGAAAACAAATGAAAAGAGGAAATACATCTGAAGAAAATGGAATATCAAGTAATATACTAAAAGATGTCAATGATGAATCCATACAGCTTTTGTATTAAGAAGGTTACTTAATATATTATTGCAAGAATATAAATTCCCTGAATGGGCATATCAAGGGGTACAAAGACTCTGGACACGTCCCTAGAATGAATGCTGAAAGATTGCCAAAGAAAGTTATTAAGTTCGAGGTGAAAGGCAATAGAGTAAAGGGTAATTCAAATGCAGGTGGTTTGATGGGCCAAAGGTGTTATTAATTAGGTAGAACATTAGTATCACCAAAGTTATACTTTTATAGCTATCGGAGGACGCCATCTTTTAGAAATTCAGAGGCAGCAATTTGTCGCCTGTTGGCGATTTGTTATCTCTCACCTATTGTTCCCGTTTATGCTGTCACCGAACAATTCTTATTTCATGAGTCAAAAAAATAGCACTCCCTTTACTTCTATATGGATCAATTATGCATCTTTATAAAAAATTATTAATGATAGAGATAGAAACAGAAACTTCCGAAGTTGACCAATTCCGTTTCCTGAGGGGGGTGTCTATATAGCACGTAGTACAATTCTCCATAAAACTTCAGGTCATCTTTTCTATCTAACCTACTAATACTTATATAGTGGTTATACATATTAAAACATATGCAAAATATACCGAGTAAAAATATAAACACATATATTTTTAGTAAGTATATATATATCACTATATTATATGAGAGAGTATATATATAAGAGGTTTTTAGGAATATATATTTTGATAAAATAAAAATAAAAATAGTTTTCTACTTTTTACGATAAATATCTCTTTAGAAATATTATATAATACAATTTAAAAACTGATATGAAAAATATTTTATAAAAACTCGAGTATAATTAAGTTAACGGTAAACGGATGTAGGGGAAAATTTTAACTCGTTAATAGACCGTATTTTTTTCGAATTAACGATAAAGCAGTTAAAAGTTCTAATGCGCAGATAGAAAAGACCATGCCTCGCTCAGAGAGATCAGACGCTCTCATAAATCTAAGAGAGAGTAAACGCTTTTAAGGCGTGCGAGGTGTTGATATTCATATAGAGTACAACTATTCTTTTATTAATAATATAATAATATTATATATATATATATATATATATATTAATATATATAATATATATATATATATTATCTATATATATATTAATATTAAATATATTATAATATTAATATAATATATTATATATATAAAATATATATATAATATATTATATATCATACTATATTATATATTATAAATATATATAATATATTAATAATAATAATACTATAATTTACTATTAAGGTGTTATGTTGAGTGTATGTTAGTATATAGTGTGCGTGCAGATGTGACGTGTATGTGGTTTAGTGTTAGTGTTTGCGTTATGCGAGTCAATTTTATAATATAAGTGATAATTGGGGTGTAGAGTAGGCTCTTTTTTGTGCTGAAAATACCTTCTTCTATGAGCTAGTAATTTCACATTCACATATAAATCGTTTGGCTAGTAAGATTATGGTACACATTCAAGCATTATAATCAACTTGTAATCTTTTTCAATATGTCATTAAATACTACGATCAGTTCACACAAAACCTTGTATATATCTTCGCACACAAGGATATTAATTTGGTAATTTGAAATAATTTAAAATGACAAAAAAAAAAAAATCTTTATATAACATGTAAATGATAGTATTAATATATATTACTACATTATCATATAACTTATTTGCAAAAGAATCTGATTCATACATAAGAACTACCGCAAGATATCAAAATTCGGACTCACTTATTATCATTATGATCATATATAATATAATTATTATATATATATATAATTAATAATTATATAATTATAATATATAATATAGATATATTAATAATATTATAATATATAATATATTAAGAATATATAATGGCCAAATAACTAAGAAAGTTACTCACTGAATGATATCTACGAAACTAAGATAATAGGTAACAAAGAAAACTGATTACATATGGAATCCGTATGACAATTTGTATGGATAAAATGAAAAAAAAATTATTATTTTTATTTATTTATTTATTTTTAATATATCTCCAAAAATACGATTAAATAGGTATAGATATACAGAACGTAATAGAAAATGTGAATCATGCACGTAAAAAATAATTCCTTTTATATAAGGAGAGGGCATCTGACAGCCGTCACGGTGGGATCAAGGAGGGGGGGACAGTAATTTTCCATATACCTTCCGTAGTGGATAGGGGTGGGATGGAACCCACGCGTAACAAACCAAATACTAAAAGAAGCGGGGGTTATCTCGGAGAAACTTACTTCTATAACCCTGGGAGGGGGGGAGAAAATATAGTACACTATATCACTAAACCGTTCGATCCCCAGTGAGGCCGTAGAGAACCTCACGACCTAATGCATTCTTTGCAGGTTTACCCGGGGGTATTCCTTTTAGTAAAATAAAAAATAAAATCATTTTTTCATTGCATTTCTTCTCAGTGAAGCTAAAAGGAAATACTAGTTTATTTATCTTGTAACCTATCGTAGTCTTTTGAGGAGATTATATATTAAAAATAATAAATAAATATAATTAAAATCTTATTTATTTATTTTATTTATCTATATTGTCACCATTAACTAAATTTTCATAACGACTGATTCACATATATATGTATATCAGTTTATTCTTTTATGTACTTATCTTAGTTTTCAGATGATAACATCGCGGGTAATACTCCCTTTAGATTTCAACCTTAATATATATATTAATATATTATATTAATATATACAGTTAGATGTGCTGCAAGGTATGTTGCAAAGTATGATGTAAAGTATTTGGTACAATGTTTATATATTCAGATATATACTTTAGAATCTCTTTGGAATATACCATACTTCAGTCTTTATATATGAAAAAAAACGGTTATTGGTATGACGATACTATGGATAACTTTATACGGTATTGATATCTAGCCGTACTATGCCGATACATATCGAGGTACATATATATAGATATATATTGATATATATAATATTAAAAAATGATAATATATTATAAATTATATTCGAGAATATTAAGTTTATAACACATAATTAATAATCATTTACTATTACGTGGTTACTGTTTATTAGTTTTTATTAATTTTGCGACTCGCGGAATCGTCTCAATAAACAAATAGAGCTATATGTAAAGCGTTGGTATCAGGAACTTAAATTGATAAAACTCTAGTAGTCATGATTTATTGAACACGCCAAAAGAAACTTAGCCTTTTAAGCTTATTTGGGCTATTATTTAAAATTTTCAGATTTAATTTATTTGAGTCATTATGTTAATAATTACGAAATGTGTTCTCTCGATGAAGTATTATGAGCAAGGATCAAGTATAATGAGAAGAGAGCAAAAGTTTCTACAATGGAATATTTGAAAACCACATTTTTAAATATAGTGAAACCGATTAAATTGATAACTCTAGTGAAATTTAGTTTTTGCTATATTTAGTTTCGTAAAATTATTCAAGTGTTGCTTTGTTATTGTTTTTTGGTCAAAATTTACTTATCGTAGAATTCGTTAAAGAGAGAAACTTAACATGAATCACTTTCAGTGTTACATTTACCTATTCTAAAGTGTTAATTTAGCGTATTAGCTTGAATATGAAAACATATTTAGATATATTAGTATATTGAGTTATATGCTTACCATTAATCATCATGAAACAATTGCGAGAACAAGACATAAACTTCTTTGTTAGTAACGCAGCCACACCATATCTAGATAAAACTACCTGCAACAAGACTTACAGAGAACGGGAGAGAGACAGAAGATTACCTGATAGGCTCGGAGAAGCAGAGTGGCAGACATGAAGTTAAATGGAAATTTGAGCTCGAAGCAAAGTGGAATAAATAAAACAATAAATTAGGAAAAAAAATAAAAAATACAATAGCTACCGGGAAAGGAATAACGATTTTCACTTTAAGGATATCAAGCTCTGGCGGAGAGTTTACCCAGTAAGAATAACAGTCAGCAAAACCTCAAAGAGAACAAAACATAATAATACAGTCAGAACCCAAGGAGAACAAAATGATAATATAGTAATATGATTAGAAGGAATATTTAGAGACTTGGTAACACTGACATCCGTTAACTCGGGAAAAAATTAAAATATGAACTCTTCTATATTAAAACCGAGTATATGATATACTTTTTTGAGAGTATTATTTTAATTTAGAAAGGAAATCACCCCATGGAGACGCGTATGCGCACCGATGGCCAAAGAGCGGCGTGCTCGCCCTTCCCGCGGGGGGAGACAATTACGGGGCTGACACAGGATACGGAAATCAACTACCCTCCGCGGTAAGGAGTCTTCCTGAGAGAATCCCATCCTAGCTTTCTATGGATAATGATGTGCGGAGTATGTTAGCGAGGCGTTGTAACCTTATATAAAGTTAACTAATACTCTGCCAGCTCTAAACCCCATAACCCGCGGGTAGTGATAATTAATCGGCTATAGCCCCCCCTTCTGTGTTCCCGTCGGCTCGAGCCCCCCGAGAACACAATGTCTCTTTGGCTGAATAGAATAACACTTTTTACAATATATAATTTGAGGTATAGAAACAAAGTACTTCCGCAGCCAACCGTTTACTAATTCCCTATATAGTAATAAATATATCGAATGATTTTACACAATTGAGGTAGCTGCCACTGATCTGAGTGAATACAGTATATTACATGACGTATAATAGAAGTTGAGCATAACGAGCGCGGAAATACTATGAGATGCTAATTTAGTGCGTCACAACATGTATGTGATTCCTATCAGAGTACCCGGGCTTAGCTAATAGTCGTAGATTTACTATAGGAAACGCAGTCTAAGATTGAATGCCGGAACGTACGACAGACCAACTGAAACTACATTCGATAGCTCTCCTATCTCATCTTCCTCTACTCTCTATTAATATTATATATATATATATTATATATATATATATATATATAATATTAATATAATATTTAATATTAATATATATATATATATATATACAATATTTATAATAAATATAGTATATTAATATAATATATATATATTATTTTATAATATATATATATTATATTATATAGTATATATTAATATATTAATAAATATATTAAAATACTTGAGTTAGTTATAGCATATAAATTATTGTATTTTTTATTTAGGAGGGGGGGACCCGTTTTTTAATATATTGAGTTAATCTATGACTAAACTGTAATTATTTAATAATTATTTATTATCAAGCCTATTATCATTATTATTATCTTTTCTTTAATAATTATCTATAGAATTATTTAATTAATATTTTTATTTAATTTATTTATTCTAAGAAGATATATAAAATATTTTTGATTAAAAAATATTAATATTATTTTAATTATGTATATAAATCAAAGATATACTAATTATTTATATTTAATAACTTAGTATTAAAAATAATTTTAAATACTCTAAATTGCACGTTAAATATGATATCTCTACGCACCACTGCTTGGGCATACGGTGTTAAGTCCCTATTTTATTTATATTAGGTGTTTAATAATAGCGTTATTATTAAAGTAGCGGCTATTATTTGGTCATTTATTCTTTATTATCAAATTTTTGCTATATAATCTTAAATATTTATTAAGTCAAATAATTTGTTCGGATTGGTATATTGATTTACCAATATCTTCACGGTTAGACAAGGCAGAATAACATAAAGAAGCATTAAGTTATTCGTAATATCCCCCATTGACATGGAAAATCACATTTTGCAAAATATAGATGAGGATTGCCTAAATGGTCAAAATTCTATTCAGTAGCGCTGAGCTCGGGACGTACGTATGTCTAAGTCTATCGAGTGCTAGAGAGATACGTCCTCTTTTATTTTATCTATATCTCTATTTATAAATCTCTTATTTCTTTCTTTTAAAATATATAATTTGTATTGACAAATACTAACAACCAGAGCAAACTCAAAAATAGTATCCGTCAGCAAAGAGTGAATACAACACAACAAGAATATGATAACTATCCTTATTTCTCAAATCTAAGTACTGCGGGTAATCTTTCAAAAATAAAAAGTATAGAGCTATTAATATATAGAGATGGAGGTTAAAAATTGTGATGATGTCTTGTCATAATTTGTTATTATGCAAAAGAGGTATTAACTGAATTATATGAGTATTATACACTATAGAAAATAATTAATTATAATTATAACCTAATATAATGATTATTTTTATTTAAATAAATATAATAATGTATAGTTGATATATATAATTATACTATATATAATTATTATTATTAATTAATTTATCTATCTATCTATTATTAATAACTTATGTAGTTTTAAAAAATTATTATCATTTTATATATACTACTATTTTCGAAAACACAGTAAAATTTAACTTCCAAAGAAAAAATTGCATATATCTAACAATGATGCACGAACACTTAATAAGCTCAAAAATACTTTTGAATACTCAGCTGAACTAACTATTATAGAAGTTTGATTGTATTTTGATCATTATATTCTAATCTAACATTTAAATAAGGAATATTAATCGACTATGTATTGGTTTTCAATCACAAGACAATTAATTATACTCGGAATAATTTCACGATAGTTTTATATAGTATGAACCTCTGATCTACAATAATAAATATCAGTAGGCGATTTATTTTCGAAGCATTCAACAAATGAAACCATATATATTAATATAAAATTATATTAATATATATATAATATATATATATATATATAATATTATATCTATAAGTATATATATATATATATAAAAATATAATATATATAATATATATCTCATATTTACAAATATATATCAAAAATTATATCTATATATAAGCTTGTATATCTCTATATATATTATAAATAGTTCAATATAAATAAATTATAATTTATACATATTATGTTTATATAATTATTCATCATTAATAATTAATCATATTCTGAAATATAATATAATTGGTCAAGAATAGGGATATGAATTTGGTGCCTTTTATAAAACTTTTCTGTTATTTCAAATTATTTATTCCATACACTGAGATAATTCGGCTGGTCTATAAATACGCACAGGTTTGACCAATAGTTTATCCCTATTTCTTTTCGTTGTCTTCATTACTCATATATTGGTTTTTCATTCAATTTCACTTATTTTAGCATCTAACAAAAATTTTCTAAAAGTTCATTCACTACGAAAAATGAAATATCAATATATTTATCATATATTTCATTAATTTCTATTTCGATTAGAGCCAATCCTTATCTATCGATACTATATATATATCTATTTTTATATCTTTTTCATTAATCTACTATTCTATCTATCTAGGTTTACTATCTATTCTCAATTCTTTACCTATATACATAATACCTAATACTCGGACTTTCGGTCATCTATGTTTTTCGGGGCCCATAACCAAAAAATTAACATTTCCTTACATATACCATTATCATTTTTATTATCCAGATGATATCTCACTTTTTATCATAGCCTCACACACAATCCATTCAATGACTCGGTTACTACTATCCACTCTAAGAGAGTAATCATTAATTCCTGTTTACACAAAGGAAAGACCTGCGTCTTGACTATTATTCTTTAATAGTTCAACATTTCGGCTTAACTCATGTAGGCACCGAGACTCGGCACGAGCTAGTACATGCAGCTCTTAAACTCATAATTATTGACTAGGTATAGGAATTTATATATATTACTGATCTTATTATATTATTTCTAATAATTAAATATATAAAAATCAAAGAAATAATAAGGAAATCAAAATTTTACATAGCTATAACCATAATATTATAATAATTCCAATAATTATCTATCATAATTAATATTATAATATAATTCAAATATAATATGTAAATTTAATTAAGTAAATATATATATATTGTTTTTTTTTATATTTTAATAAAGGAGTAATATATTACTAATATATCCTACCAATTTATTTATAAGAAACTTAATAGAATAATCCCTACTCATCTAAGAGGTTGGACTATCTAAGTTTCACTCCTCCAAGATCTCGAGATGCCAATTTTATACATAGATATCCTAATATTAATAATAACTTTATATCTATATATATATCAAAGATCTATTTGATCCGACTAGTTACATAAGATCATAGATAAGAGTATGTAATAGCTTTAAAATAACTAATCTATAATTAACCTATATATTATATCCAAATATCTCTATCTACAAATTCTTTCACTCCACCTTAGTATATATATAATATATATATATATATATATATATAATAAGCACTATTATCTCTATCACTAATACTGTCATATTCTCCTGCTCTCTCACTACTAGTACCCTTCACTCTCTATGAGTCTTGAGGAATTAAACTAATAAAAAGAAGTAGATCATCTATTTAGGTGAGTATGTCAAGATGATCATAATATATCCTTATGGATTATTTACAAAAGTACGGTGTTCCATAAGGTAGGTTCCATAGGGTCTTTTGGTATAGGAGGAATATCTTTACGTAATAAAATAGCATCGAATATGTGTATTTTTATAGAATTACTAATAATATGATAGGTCACAGATATTTTAGAGCACTTAATAATACAGTAAAAAAGAATACATTTTTTAGATAAATCAATAGTATTATTACATAAAATATGTTATAGATTATATTTACGGTGCCCAAATATACGAAAAATTACATAATATCTCAGACACAACAACATTAAACTTTTAATGAAGTAAAAAAGGCAAAAATGAAACAGACAACTACATTATATGATATTCAAAATATTATTGGAATATTATTTGAGCTAACATTAATTACTTCTACATACTACGAAGATGAGACCAGGATGGTTTCTTAAAACTGCACTTAAATCATCTTGATTCAAAAAATTCAAAACTTAGAATAATATAATATTTATTAGCTCTTTTCATTGAAAATTATATGTATATTGAACAGCCTTGCAATAGTAAATTTAAAATTTATTCGAGATTTCATATATACAATTATAAATTAAAATTTTAAATACTGATAATTAACTACAATAATAAATTCATTCTTTATAATATAAAAATTACGTATATGTTTAATACATCTTAGTAATGAAATATTATGAAGAATATTAGTTATATGTAATATATAATATATATAATTGGTCTGGATCTAGAATTATCTCATCACGAATGTATGATATAATAAAAGATAATAGTATTATTACACCACATATATACACATAATGTATAATGTAACATAATAGTATTGATATACAAAAGATATATTATTTGTCTCTAACAAGTATTATATATATATAAGGTTCTAACAAAGAAATATAACACGTATAATAGTGAGCCTAATTTATATATGACTAAAGATAAATAAACTTATACTAAAATGCTTAAGGATTATAATATTAAACATAGAACAACAATCACTACAAGGAAATATAGTTTAGAGTAATGAGTACTAAGAGATATCCAAGACGGATAAGTAATTGGAGAGAAATATATTTCTCTATTATAATAAAGTTAGAGAAAGTAAATAAAAGTAACTAAAAAAGTTCATTGCGGTGATTAGAGATATGCTACTCTTAAGTTTATGATACTTCGAAAAAAAAACGCGTATACGTCGACATTATCTGATAGATGAATGTAACATATTATAAAACGCTAATATCACTAACAACTATATCCGCCTACATCATCTAACTGTATGCTGATGAGAATCAATCATCTGCTTCATCAATGCTGTACTATACCATATTAGTATTCATTTTAATTAGTAGTTGGATATACGGTACGAATAATAATAAATATATATACAGGCGTCCTCAGATTATTTCATATTATATGTACAAACATAACCATACGTCAAATAAAAGACCAGGGTTTATTTTATTACTTGGTAACTAGTATATGAATACAGTGTGTAGGAATATAACTTAATGATTATTACTTTATTTTATATTTTGAATAACTATTTGCAATTTAAATACTATTTTGATTTCATTGAGTTATGAAATTAGTAAGCAATATGTTTATACGAGGTATTCGAGAGTGGGTTATGTAAATAGAAGTTTTAACCCACATGGGACAATAGGTACACAATTGATCACACTATATCTCTAAATAATCTGATTTGGGTTCATATCTATTTGGCTCTACATGTTGAGACTCGATGCTAAGAATTCTCCTCTAAACTCGTTAACTGTAACCGCATACTATTAACATTATTCATAATTTCCGTGCCTGAGAAAGAGAGATGAAGTGTGTTGCCTTATTAGTAAATCATTTATAGTGACTTTTGCCATCTCCGTTATAACGATCGTTATCTCGAAAATTCACTCGTAAATCTACCTAAACTTCTCGGATTTAGGTGTGCGATTTACTCATAGAGATCTTTGTATTTCTATTCCTTATCATAACACTATTTTGAGCTAATATATCATATGAATTAATTATTTCCTGCTACTGTTTTCATCTTCAAAACCATACACAAGACATAAATTTATAAACATCTCCATTACATGATGAATTTTTATACTACTTTTCAACGCACCGAGATCGAGCTTAGATTATTAATGTTTTAACTCTATAAAACTTAAAATAACTGAGGTCCTAACAAATATATAGAGGAGCATTCAACCTGTAACAACACTGAATGGTTGAGGCAGTTCTCTTCTTAAACTCAACTCTGATCTATGGCTCGCGGAGAGTATGGAGCCGGGGTAGTATCCATATACAGTTTTCCTTAATTGGTTCTCCCCACAATAACGGAGAAGCAAACTTAGATCTCAAACGAACCACAACACAAACCAGTGTTTCGTATCGTCCAATCTCAAATTCCAGAACATTCTAGTAAAAGTTATATTTTTATATAATGAATAAAATAATACATAATAGTTAAAAATTAAAAATAACATTTTAAAATTAAAATTAAAAGATCATCTTCTAGAGCATAACATATTGTGGGATAATCTATCCAAAAGTCCTATCTACTAATCTCATTTAACCTATTTAAACAAATACACGACTTCCTCGCATACTTTGGTCAAATACTGACCACCAACCTAAGGTCATAATGATCTTCATTAATATTATGTAAATACCTGCGCACATCCATACATGACTCAATCTGACCATCGAAATCTTCTTATATCTAATCATTGAAATTATAAAATTTTGAGGAGTACGGTCGCCTGATTGGTGGATCCTTGAGTAAGCTTCTTCACAGAACTACACTAAGTAATTAATATAGAGGAAGTGTATCTGCTTCTATAGCATCTTTGAAATTGAAAGCATTGCAGAAACTTTCTAGATTCTTGAAACATATAGAGATGTTGAGCTAGTAATCGTTGGACCGATGGAATGAGCAGCGATCGCAGCGCCTCTACCATTCGACTACACAATCTCCTAAACATGTTAATCTCAAATAGGATTCGCAAATAGTTGCATGGGTATACGGCAATGCCATATTCAGGTCTAGATGACTATGCATGCGTATACGAGAGAGAGTAGACAGAACATAATACTTTTCACTTAATACTTCTTTCTATCTACTTCTATGGCTTTTAATATATAGCATTCTGGCTAAGTAAAAATAGATCGTTGCAAAGATACTTCCATAAAAGAAGAGGGAGAGCAAAGGCGGGCATGACATCAAATTCGGTGGTTCAAACGAAGAAGAAGGGTCTTACCTCTCTTGTCTCCTACGACTTTTTTGAGTACTAATATCTATATGAGAGGCCCTCTTTATGCCTTAAAAAACCAGAAACTATCTAACATAAGCTGTCTGTACAATCTGCCTTACCCCTCTCTTATATTCGATCTGGACGGGAATATGTAATGACTAAAACATAATTCGTCCTATACTGCAACACAGACCAATATACTCGACTCGGGCCGGCCTAATTTGTCTCTCTTCTAATTCATTACAAACCCTAGAATACGAATTACAATAGAGAACTATTTAAAACCAAAAACCTCCTTGGCTAGGTCACCCTTTGTATATCTTCCATATCTCTTCTCAAGGATATCCTAAATGGATAATTAGAGGAACTCTGGTTATGAATATTAGTTCGATTAATTGAGAGTCGGTTTTGTGTCATTACTCTCCTGGACAGAAATACATATGAAAAATCGTATAAGAGAAAGTGCAGAGTGGGAGACGCCCCGGAAGCGAGGACTACTCTCCCCGAGAATAGTATTGAGAGAGAGAGAGTTAGTGTGTCTTTACCGCAAGCAGCGCGCACCACCTATCTGTTCTCTTTAAACAATAAACTCTAATATTAATTGGGTATTCTCTTATGGGTCCTCAAGATTAACATAGTAATCAATCCGGTACCTTCCGTGTAGGATAGCACGCATTATGGTCCAATCCCTATTCCGAAAAAAAGGAAGCTGCTCTGATCCTTCTAACTATCGCCCTATAGCTCTCACTTGTATTATATCCTAAGATCTTTGAAAACCCTTCTCAACTCTCACATTTTAGACCATCTGGGAATCTCATTTCCTTCTTTCCAATCGCCAGTACGGGCTTTCGGTGAGTTCACAAGGTCTACTGGCGATTATACTTTCCTATTAACCGATTTATGGTTTACCGCTCTTAGACTACGGGAAGACTTGCGTGGTGGCGCTTGACAATATCCAAAAGCATTTGACCGGGAATGGCAAGCGTCACTGCCTCTCTAAGCTCCCTTCTTTGGGTTTCCTCCTTCTCTTTTGCTTACTAGTCTAAGGCTTCTTTCAAATTCCCTATCTGCTGCTCTTGATGAGGGACTTCTTCTTCTTTTTTCTGTAATCGTGGTGTTCCTCAGGGTTCGTCTTATCTCCTAACTTTATTCCTACTTTTCAATTAATGATCTTCTTACCTGCACATGCTAAACTCTATCCACTCATATGCGATGACTCGACCCTTCCATTCTTCAACTCATTATCAATTCTGCTCCATCTTTTTACTTCTAGAATTGGCCTGCTCGTCTTAATTTTCCGATCTATTCTCGCTTGATCTGGATAAGAAATTTCCGGGTGGGGTCGTCTCAATATTGTGAAACGTACTTCTTAAAACCCAACTTCTCAAATCTCCTCTCTAAAACAACCTCTAACTTTCGCTATCTCTTTCGACGGCTTCTCTGTCTCTTCTGGTTGACAATATAGCATCCTTGGCCTAACATAAACAAAAAAAATGTTTTTGGAAAATTTTTGACAATCACAACGGTTGCTAGGGCGGCCTCAAGGAAACTGGATGCTGTTTAGACTGCGAGACTTTTTTTACTTTTCTCTCAGTTACTCCCAGCTATACAAGGATCTATCCGCCCTTCATGGAGTAACTGTACTCCATATCTGGGGGGGGCTTCAGTTTCATCAGGCTTTTGGAGCAGGATACGAGTCCAAAGGCCAAAAGGCTTATAAACTGTCCTACTTTCCAGTTCACGTTGACCCTCATCTTTGCGGCGTGATGTTTGTGCTATATCTCTTTTTCTATAGGTACCCGGTATCGGCTCAGGTTGTTCGAGGGAAAACTTACCACTCGCTGTAACCACCACCTTTACTGAACGCCCGTCATAGCAGCAAGGGGTGCTCTGTCTGCGCATGAGTTTTGTGTGGATTTTGGTAACTCCAGGCTAGTTCACTGGGGTGCTTCCTTCTTTCTGCCAAACTTCTGTTTTGTGGAACTCCCTCTTCCATCTTCTTGTGTTTCCTGCTGATTTAATCTCCTCACATTACAAGCCTGCGTCTGTGCTCAATTGCGTAATTTGCGCTAGTGGATGAAATTTTGGCGTGCAACACCCCTCCCTGAATAGGCTCTGCCCGTGAGTGGTGGTGACAACTGTAAAATATATATATATATATATATAATATATATATATATTATATATATATATATATATAATATTATATATAGAGACGGATATATAAATATTATATATATTAATATACTATATATATATATATATATTTATATATATATATATATATATATATATATATATATATATATATATATATATTTTATATATTTATATATCTATCTATCTATCTATCTATCTATCTATCTATCTATCTATCTATCTATCTATCTATCTATTTATCTATCTATCTACTTTACTTTTATTTGGCCTTTATTCCCTAGTTCCATGCTCAGTGGAAGGCGCGTGGCCTTTACGGTCGCTGAGTAATGGCGGGGCAGCTTAAAAGAAAGTGCTCTCTAGTGTCAGATTCTAGGTGTGATGTTGTTTATGAAAAATCTACTGTATGTTTGTACGATTGTAGGTTTTGATGAGTGGTTTGGATGAGTTGGCAAGTGTTGTTTGAGATCTTCGTGGGAGGTTGTTTAAGGAGTTACATAGGTCGAGTGTAAATGTGTTGATGAAGTAGTACTTATGGGTGATTTGCAAATTTAAAAATTCTCCGTAATAATTGTGAAAGCGTCTGCTTAATGTTGTGTTGTCTGGAGGGTGGAGAAGTGGTATTGAAGATGTTGTTATAAGAAACGGCTGGGGATGAGGGTGTGAATGTTAGCATGTTCCTTGTGTGATTATGGAGATTATTATGACATACGTGTGAAGGGTTTAGTGTCTTGGCACATAATTGGGTGCTAAGCATGTTAGGTGGTATCTTAAAGGTAGGATTTTTCCCCCATCGTGTGAATTGGGATGGTTTTAGTGCAACCAGTTGTGGATCGGAGATCTGTGTTTTGAAGTTATTGTAGTTTTTCTACGTTCGTGTTGACTGTGGTAGGGTTCCATAATGGAGTTGTATTATTTAGAATTGATCTTATAACCCATTTGCATGCTGAGGTGAAGTTTGCTGTCTAAATGTTCAAATCGTTTTGAGGGTATATATAATGCACTAATTTTTCTGTTTGTTGAACTTTTTATATGGTGAATGTGAGATGAGAGAGCAAAGTGGGTGTAGAATGTGAAATCAGATATTAGGTCCTTATTGAGTGGAATGTTGATGTTATTTAATTTTATATATGGGTAAAAGGAGAATTGATATATGTCGGTGGTGATAAAAGCGAATAAAGATTTTTTTTTTTTTGGGGTGGGGGGAGAATTATTATTTTGTTGGATAGAGCCATTTTTCTAGCTGTTGAATATATTTTTGTTCCTTTTGTGGTATCTGTGAATGTGAACGGGTATTGTAAGATGTGATGTAATCAATACAAGTTAATATTTTGTCTGTAGTTTGTAGGATGGTTAGGTCAGCTGTGAATTGGTTGAAAAATAAAGGGAAAGGGAAAAGGATGGCTCCTTGGTGGATACACCATTTCTCAGATTGAATGTTTATGAGTGGTGATTTGTGTTGATATTTGTGTTGTGTGGTAATATGAAAAGTTGGATATTCACTTTTTGTAGTTGTCGGAGGTATAATTTTTGTATGAGAATCTATCTATCTATCTATCTATCTATCTATCTATCTATCTATCTATCTATCTATCTATCTATCTATCTATCTATCTATCTATCTATCTATCTATCTATCTATCTATCTAATCTATCTATCTATCTATCTATCTATCTATTTATCTATCTTTCTTTATATTCTATCCTAGCTATCTTTCTATCAAGCCAGACAATTTATTTATCTATCTATCTATCTATCTATCTATCTATCTATCTATCTATCTATCTATCTATCTATCTATCTATCTATCTATCTATCTTGCAACCCTCACGGAGCCAGTTGGCAGACTAAAAACTCAAATACACACACAAAGAGAGACCTAGCAGCGGAAGTGAATTTTGGCGGTATATTCAAATTCTCGGGTATTTTGAATTCACACTTATATATATATATATATATATTATATATTAATATATCGAATTAATTGATTCAAAAAATTTAAAATTAAAAATATGAATTATAATATTAATTATAATTTTATATAATATATAAACTGATAATATATCAAAAACATTTATATATATTGATTATATATATAATATAATATAATATATATATATTATGCTTCTAGGATATATATATTGGAATGACTGCTTTAGACTCTGATGACTTTGGCTTCTGCCACTAAGGTAGGAGCTGTAATCGTTGACGGGATGAGCAGGTTCATCCTTCTTCGACTATTTTTCTTTCTCTTCCTCATACCTTTCTTTAACCTTTCTTTATGGCCATTCAGGTTAGAACAGCGCTTACCGGCGGTGAAAAAATTCTCGTTCTCCTATCTATCTCGCTTAATTCCACTTTAAGGGATGGCAGCTTGAAAATCGTTGCAACACGGGAATTGATTTATACTTTCTGAATCCGGAGCCAAAAGCCCGGCGCTTTGGCGGCGAATTCCGCAAGTGCGCTAACCTCCTTGGATTTCCTCCTACTGACAAATCCTTATCTTAGCCTCATTGGCTTAAATTACAACTCTAACAACTTCTGGAATCTGCCTTTCCTCCTCTTATTTGATCTGATAGCTCTGTTTTGCTAACTCTTCCAAACTTGAAAAGGCCAATCTCTTCGGCCTCCTATTTCCTCTAACTCAACCCGGACGATTCTGGCATTCCTTCCTCCTCCACCTTCTCCTCCCAAAAATTGATTTTTTAAAATTATTACTATCAGGTGGTCCTTAAGATTAATTTGGCCCTGTGATATACTTTGATGGGTCGCTTATTTGGGTCCCTGAGAAATATATGAACGTCTAGGACAACGTCTGGTGGGCGCCCATGGTATGGCCATTCCTCCCGAATTTTGAGAGAGTAGTGCTTTGTCACAGTTTATCTATCCCGTCCCCCGTTATCGCTATATTGCTCTTGTCTCATACTAGACACTTTACTTTCACGTGTTGGAGGACAAGCGTCACATTGTTCCAACCATTTCAGAAAAAGGAAGCCTGGCTCATGATATGACCTATCTAACTATCCCATATTAGCTCTCACCTTTACTTCTATCTAAGTCTTTGCAAAACCACTCTTTAAATTCACTTCTTAGACCATCTGGACATCTACTTTCTCCTTAATTATTTCGTATCGCACAGTACGTAGATTTGCTTTTCGTGCGTTTCTGAGGGTTTAATCTGTGATACTAATAACTTTCCTATTTAATACCGATATTATGTGGTTTTCCGCTCTTAGAGAACTATCTGGGGAGTACATTGCAGATGGTGTGAGCTTAGAAAGAGAAGGATTCCTAATTAGCGATTTAGAATCCGAGGTATTGTGCATCGCGATGGTCAAACTGAACTTCATGCTAAGCTTCCTCTCTGATCACTCTAACTCGAAGGTTTATTTCCTGCCTTCTTTTGGGTCTTATTCTTTATTTGTTCTAAGCGGTTTCGTTTTGCAAAGTCGCTCAGTGACTCGGTTATGTGGTTGATGGAGAGATCCTTCTTTTCTTTTTTCTGTCAATAGTGGTGTTCCTCAGGTTCTATTCTTATCTCCTTCCAATAAATAAATATTTTGGAGGCTCCTTTCATTATGATCTTTCACCTGTCACTAGAGTTCTCTATCCACTCAATTTAAATGACCTTGACTGACTCGAAATCGGGCTTCATTCTTAAAAGGCTCATTTCAATTCTGCTCCCTCTTTACTTCTAGAATTGCCTCTTGTTTCTTTAATCTATTCGATTCATAATTCACTTCGCTTGATACTGGTATTTAAGAAATTCGCCGAGAATATTCTAGGTAGAAACGCAGCTGGTCGTTCGGTGCACCCATCCTATTGTGGAAGATTATAAATTTTCTAGTTAGAAAACTCAACTCGTACAAAATCTCGCCTTCTATAAAGATACCTTTCTTAACTTTCCCTCTTTCTTTACGGGAGCGGTTGCTCTTCGTAACTCTCCTGTTCTTGTACTAATATTATGGCAACATCCTGGCCTGAATAACATAAACAAAATGTTCTTGGGATAACTCACATACTACCTCGGTTTGCTAGTGTGCGGTCTCTCTAAGGGTAATTTGAGGAGTGATACTGTCGAGACTTGACGTATGAATTTTTTTTCCTCTTCTCAGTTAATTCCATTGCTATACAAGTCGGTCTTCATACGCCCCTTGTAATGGGGTCTACTGAGTTTCCTTTATATCTGTGGGGAAGAGCGCGGCTTAGGTTTTTCCGATCTCTCTCCTTCTTTGTAATGGTACAGGGTCGAGTCAAAGCCAAAACCGCGCTTTAGAAATGTTCCGTAAAATTTCTCAGTTCATCTTGACCACTTCTATCTTTGCGGCGCGATGTTGTACTTTATCTCTTTTCTATAGGTACCGCAAGGACTGTGTGTTTTACAGTGTATATATATTTATACCCCTAATTCAATTTGAAAAAGCTTATTTATCGAAATCTCCCACATCTTCAGTCTAGACAACAAAAAGTGTGTTGCTGTGTCTGCTGAAAATATGTTGTGGTTTTCTAAGGAAGGATAGTTTCGTCGTAGACATCTATATGGAACATTCCAGAGCTAAGTGTCAGCGTGAAGACGGAGAGTGCTTTCCTTCTTTCCTGCTAACAATTGTTTGTCTGTTCTGTGGAATTCTTCTTTTTACCGTCTATCTGTGTTTACCTGTCTGAAATTTAATCTCCCTCACTTTAGCCTGCGTCTGTGCTTCATCTGCGTATTTTTGCGCTTAGCTGGATGAAATTTTGGCGTTGCAACACCCTCCCTGATATAGGGCTCCGACCGTGGTGGTTGGTGGGAACTTAACTGTAAAATTATATATATAATAATAAGTACTAGTATTTACATATGCCTATATATATACGGTGTTTATACCAAAGATTATGATATTAATTATACATATATATATATATATATATATATATTAATATTATAGGATATCATTATACCTATATAGTTATATAATATTTATTATATAAATAGTATAGTACTAATATCGAACTAGTGGCAGTTAAAAGAAGCATTAACATTAACACTCTTTTACGATCGTTAATAAACTCACAGCTTAATCATATAATTAAAATATATTATTGTAATTATTTATATATTTATTTTCATTTTAAATTTTTCTTTTATTAATTTTTAGAACCTATCCTTCGATAAACATTTAATTTTGTTTCGGAATAATAATAATAATAATAATAATAATAATAATAATAATAATAATAATAACCTCATAATAAATAATATAATTAATAATAATAATATTTAATAATATCTAATATAATAATAATCATAATAATAATGAATAATAATAATAATAATAATAATAATAATAATAATAATAATAATAATAATAATAATAATAATAATAATAATAATAATAATAATAATAATAATAATAATGTCCCTTTCAAAACTGATTTTTTTTAATAGAATGACAGTTAAGCTGTCATTCACGGTAAGTCACTAATATATGCCACTCTAGCGAATAATAATAATAAATCCTAATATAATAATATAATAATAATATAATAATAATAATATAATATAATAATAATAATAATAATAATAATAATAATGATAATAATAATGAATGATAATATAATAATAATAATAATAATAAATT
>JABUQX010038542.1:0-10000 GCA_015478945.1 Trachelipus rathkii
TATATATAGTTATATATATATATATATATATATATATATATATATATATATATATATATATATATATATATATATATATATATTTAATGATGACATTGATGCTCTGAAATCACAAAAAGGGGAAATCACTTTTTCGGGATTAACTTCAATGTCCATTTGTAAGTCCTCTTTTACGGTTTTGTCCTTGTTGAATATCTGAGGTAATTTTTCAGACGCTGTTGATACGGGCAGTGTTGCTAGTATTGTAAAAAAAGCTTCTAGATATTTGGGTATAATATAGGATTGCAGTTGGATAAGGCATCTATTTTTGTTTCCAACGTTTAAATGTAATGTTTGTTGTCTGGGTTAGGAAGGAAATTTGTATAAAAATAAGTTGTTCAAGTCGTAAGTACAGATAATGAAAAATCAAAGCAACGCCTTGGAATAAATATTTGATACGCACGTAATAAATCATTATGCTTTCTGAAATGCTCTTCCAATTCGTTAATAAAGTGGTCCAACTAGAAAATAAAATGAAACATTTTGCAATACTGCTCCGATTTTGTAATGGTTAACTTTGATACTTTTATTTGACGATGCGCACTTCGAGACATTGAATTTGTCTCATTTAATTATAAAGAAAAACAGGTGACTTTATCGAAGAGACTTTTGATTACGAAATCTACATCTGAAAGCCATCTCTGCATAACTTTTACTATGTTGTAGATGCAATCCAAAGCTTCTGACAAATCACAGTCAACCTTTTGAACTAGTTGTGAAATTCCTAGTGTACTTGAAAGTACTTTTTGAAGAACATACAGCGTTACAATAAATTGTCCATCTAGTATAGAATTAAGCAATTTATGTGCTTAACTTAAAGTTTCACCACTTGTTATTTCTTCTATTTTTTTTAAGAGAAAATAAACCATAGCTACAAAAAGCACTTTAAATCTCATTACATCATGTTTGTAAACCCACCTTGTTTCACACAAAGTAAGAAGTGATTTGTTCTTTTGGTCAGGTAGATCAATTTCAATAAATTCTTTAACATAGACGTTCTTTTATGGAGAAGGATGAAGAAAAGGTTCCAACACATTTTACGGTCCTCAAGCAAAATTGAACTGATGGGATTTTAGAGGCTTGAGATATTGTTAAATTTAAGATACGAAAACTACAATGTACATACAAAACCGTGGGAATTTTTTTTCCATAAAAGATTGATCTCCTTTAACATTGCTCATCATTGCAGTAGCACCAACATAATCTTGACCGATCATATTTTCAAGACTTATTCCATTTTGTTTCAACGAATTAATAATTGGGGTAGCTATTATATTTGCTTCCACAGGTACAAATTCCAAAAAATTCTTAATTTTTACGGTAAAACAACATACCTGAGGCATAATGTCATATATATATATATATATATATATATATATATATATATATATATATATATATATATATATATATATATGTATATATATATATATATATATATATATATATGTCGTTTCATCTGCAGGTATGAGAAGCACTTTGAATCATTAAAAAAATGTGACAATTAATACAAACCAAATTTTTTTTTCCATTTAACATTGCTCATCATTGCAGTAGCACCAACATAATCTTGACCGATCATATTTTCAAGACTTATTCCATTTTGTTTCAACGAATTAATAATTGGGGTAGCTATTATATTTGCAGTTAATCCTTCCAAAGGTACAAATTCCAAAAAAAAATTCTTTAATTTTGTACGGTAAATCAACATACCTGAGGTATAATGTCATATGTTCTGTTTTTATATATATATGTCCTTTTATATAAAGAAAGATATATATATATATATATATATATATATATATATATATATATATATATATATATATATATATATATATATATATATGTCGTTTCATCTGCAGGTATGAGAAGCACTTTCATTAACAATCTTTCTTTTATAATCTCACCACATAAGTGAATTAGCTCATCTAATCAATTTTCTTGGAACTTAGAGAAGCAGACAAATGATTAAACCTCGGTAATGTACGAAAATTATAATCTGATACATTGTCATTAACATCTGATAAAGACATCACCTGATTCATTTTTCCAGCGAATGCTATTCCTTGTCTTCTACAAAAAAATAATAGTTTTGACGATCGATTTTAACTTCAATCGATTTTCCACTGTAAGGTTCCTTCGATTATAATAATCTAATCAATTTGCTTCACAATATCAAAGGAAGATCCATTTGCAACCTTCCAAAAATTATCTTCCAGGGCAACACAAATTTTATGATAATAATCAGTTTTTTGATGGAGAAAAAAGAACAAACTTTTGAATTGCTTTTTTACACATTAAAACACTCAGACACCAAAGTTTCTATCTGATGTCTCCCTTTTAATATGCAGTCTTATACTAAAAAGTACACACAATTTGCAATATTCAGAATAGACCAACCAAGAATATGTGAAAAGTCACTTTCTTTGAAAACTTAAATTTCGGTCTGATATTTTTGGAAATACATAAATAGAAGGCGGGCTTCATGCCGATTTTAACAACCTTTCCTTAGTATCATCATTAATTTTCTTATTTACATATAAACCAATATTCATCACTTATTTTACTTACCTAGTTCTTATGATCAAATGTACCTTCAAATTTCGAAACATTACAAGTAGGTTGCAGACTAGCAACATCAGAAATATTATCATTTATGCTTTCATAACTTTTAATATCACTCTTTTTTTCAATGTTTTTAATTTATTTTACTTGAAAAAACAATCATAAATGTTTTTATTACTCTTCATATTTAACATGACCTTATTAGCTTAACTAAAATAATAACAACATTTGCACTAAAGTAAGACAAAAACTAACCAAAAATAACTAAAACTAACCAAGATGGATGGAATGAATTTATAAAGAATGCAATACGAATCGAATAACGTAACGACATTAATGACGAAATGCGAAAATTTCACTATGTATTTGTTAATTTTACGAAATTTCTTTTGCGTTTTCAAAAAATTTATAAAAATTTAATTAATAAACAAAGAAAATATTTATTCAACAAATGCACAAATCTAAAGACCAAACATAAAAATTTAAAATACGATAAAATAGTTATATAATGGCACCAACCAATAACAAGATATTTAGAATTACATAAATAAAGTTAGTAGTTAATTGAATAAATGCATAAGCGTATAAATTTTTTTTTAGTATATATATTTTCTAATTAATACACAAATATATATAATTAAATATATAATATATATCAAAATATATATATATATATATATATATATATATTATATATATATTATATATATATATATATATTATATAATTTTTATATATAAAATAATATATATATATATAATATTATATATATATATATATATATATATTACACCATTCTTAATAGGGTATTTTGTATTTGACAGCTAATAATGTATCCCTTATCACTAAGAATAAGTATTTAAGAAAACATACCACTTTGATTGTTATTCCTCCATTTTCCTTCTTACTGTTAGAGTTGTCAACATAACTTATATAAAATAGTCATCTCAAAATAAGCACACCGTAGCCTATTATTTTATATTTATTTATTTATGTTAAATGCAAGTTTATATAGGAGGATTGAAAATAATGTCGATATAACGTGTACTTTTATTTTCTTCGCGTTGATTTTTATAGATCCATTGGGCTTCTTGCAAATTTAAAACGTGTCCCACAAAATGCTTTCGCAATAGAAAATTTTTCTGGATATTGGGGGTATTAACTTGAAGCTAAAAGGACCTTCACTCATATATATATATATATTATATATAATATTTATATATATATATATATATATATAATATAATTTATATATATTATATATATATATATATATATATAATATGTTAACTGTAAATGTAAATGTAAATGTATATGTATATGTATATGTTATGTATAGTTATATGTATAATGTATGTATATGTAATGTATATGTATATGTATATGTATATATATATATATATATAATATATATTAATATGTAATATATATTATATAATATATATATATATCTATTAATATATATAATTATCCTGAATGTGGATAAGATAAAGAAGAGTATTAGTGTGTGTTTGTGGTAGTGCGCGCGTGCGTGGTGGTGTGGTGCGCGCATGGGTTTGCGTACTTTATTATAAAGTGGGTCCCTCTAAAAAGAAAGAAAAATAGAACAGTTTGGTTGTTAATATTTAGGTGTGAACGAACACTATCATCCTAGACCAGCCCTTTTTCAGCTTCCGAAATTAAGACACGAAAAACTATAAATAAGTTTAGGTCATAAATAATTACAAAATACTCTAAAGAAGACAAAAACTGCGCATGTCTACTGAAGATTATTAGTTCATATGTTAGCATATTAGTACCTGTTGTGGAGTTTGCTTGAAAGAAATTGTTTGAAAAGGAAAGTGTAAAGAAAATGTAAAAAGTGTTTAGAAAGTGTAAAAGTGTATAGAAAAATTAAACGAAAAAAAGGTATAACTCACCCTTGTGTGTATTTACAGTTGCTGTATAGGTAAAATCTACAATAATTGGTGATTATAACCTGTGCAGGTGATTAGTCCCACACACATAGAATTCTTGTTTTTCCCATACATAACCTCCTTGGTAGGGGAATTGGGAAAGCAGAGTTTTAACAACTGAGCTACCGGGTGCGAATGGTTAAAATTTAGTTTGCTTAACTATAAGCATAAAACATTGAGAAAGGTTTTAAGACTAATTCCGACAAATTCGGCATTTGGTATTCGAAGTTTTATATCGATGGTACCTATTTTCTTTGACTTCTACATGTATACTATATGGCAGCCAAAACTAATATTTTGACATACTTGTGCTGTATTTCTGATAGTAAATAAGGCCAGCTTGGAAATGCATTGCTGTCCACGGAAATAGAAATTTATATATATAATATATATATATATTATTATATATATATTATATTTATATATATCTATATATATACTATTATATATATTTATATAATTATATATATATATATATATATATTATATATTACTTTATCTAAAAGATGATACTCATGATTGATAATTATATATATAAAGCTAATTTGTGATATTATTATCATTCATGTAATTAAAAAACTGATACGAATTTCTAAGATCGATTTGCACGAGGGGGAGGTCCGAGGGTTCACATTTGGTGGTCTTCGAATGCGGAAACACCTAACAATTAATAATAATAATAATATATAATATAAAAATATAATATAATAATATATATATAATAATAATAATAAATATCATGACTAATAATAATAATAAATATAATAATAATAATAATATAATAATAATAATAATAATAATTAATAATATAATAATAATAATAATAATAATATAATAATAATAATATAATATAATAATAATAATATGACATAATAATAATTAATAATAATAATAATTAAATATAATATAATAATAATAATAATAATAATTATATAATAATAATAATAATTAAATATAATCAATATAGTTTCGGTTTTGTTTTAAAAATATTTTGAATCGTAAAATGTCTTAATTGTGATTAATATTAGCTATATCTATCTACCATCCATTTATCTGTTCTATGGGTATTGTTTACCCAGAGGTTAAAAACAAAAATTTAGATTAGTGAAATAGGATATACTCTAATAAAATAATAATAATGAAGAATAGTGAAAACAAAAATAGGCGCTCTCTATTTAGGAAAAAAGTTACAGCCTCTCAAAAAACGTTTTTTGTTTAAAATCTCCATAGACTTTTACATTATTTTTTCGATCAGGTTCAGGGTCTCATTTCAGGCCCTAAGTCAAGGTTAATGATAAGTTTTGTTAGATATGCACAGAGAAAAATTCTAATGATAGAATTAACAAATCTTATCATAACCTAAAACTAGGATGGCCCTAAACGAGCACGAGGCCACAAATTTTTTTTTTTATAAAGCCTATGGGAAAATTTTAAACTTTGAGAGGCTATAACTTTTTTTCCTAAAGAGAATGCCGATTTTCGTTTTCACTATTCTTCATTATAATTTTTTTTAGAGTTTCTGTGATTTTCATAAAAATCGGGGGTTGACAAACCCTCTGGTACAATTACCATATATGCAATCTATCTACTATCTATCTATCTATCTATCTATCTATCTATCTATCTATATTATCTATCTATCTATCTATCTATTATCTATCTAATAATTAAAATAGGTCGTGATTGTTATCTGTTCCTTTAATTCATTATTTATTTAGATTTTAATTTATTTTATTAAAAATAAATTTATTTTCATATTATTTATTTATTTTATTTTTTCTTTTACTTTTTATTTATTTATTTTAATTTTCTTTTAATTTATATAAAGTAAAAAATAATTGTCATTAATTTTTATTTCTGTTCAGGTATAGGTTCATTATTCCTTAAAACTTAAATTTTTATATGAAAATAATATATAATGAGTAGTCCAAAATGGTCGACAAGCTTTTCCCTGTCGAACATTTTCCCTGTCAATTATTTGGGTTGGTTAATATTATTGTTAATATTCTTAATCCCAACTTAGGTTTCACTAATTCACATTGCTAGAGGTATATATAAAGCATAAAATATAATTAATATTTTTTAATTTTCTCTGAAATTATATTTGTAACGATTTTCACATTACCCTACCCTCCCTCCCCCCACGTTTCAATATTATAGTAAACGAAACATAATTTCACAATTCTTGCTTTCCTCTCTTATTTTTGGCTAGTTCCCCTTTTTCCACCAATATTTGGTATAGTTTCCCTTTCCCTCAATAATTTAATTTTTTATACTGTTATGCTCATTACACGTGAACTTCGTTCATGGTAGAGTGCGAGAAGAGATGAATCATCGGCGGTTTGGCGGTCGATCATGTTTTTATCATTATGACCCATTCTTCTTCTTTTTTTTCATTTTTTATGTCGAGCACGATCGATTTAAATCGTTAACAAAAATATATTGCCAGGGTTTTCTATGCCAACGATAATTCACTGCCAAAAAAAAAATAGTCATTCTTTCATTCTTCTTCCCCCCCCTTCTTGTACAGTATTTGACGATCTCATTCTTTTCTATTCCCATCAAGACAGTGCATAGAGGTCGCCTAATTTTGGGAGAATTGATTACTCGACAATAAATATCGGGGGCAACCACAGTGCCGCAATAAAATTGTTGAAGGCCTTTTCAAGGAGGAGCTTATCCGTTTCTCAAAAACTTGTGATTACTCGAAAGTTCCTCACTTCCTCTTCGGAGTTTAAAGAGCTTATATCACCTTTAATTGGAAATCTTTGGGAGTTTTATTTCTGCTATATTCTACGTGAGAATATAATAAAATTCGTCGCCTGCCTTGTCGACATTCACTCTATCCTCTCTCTCTCTCTCTCTCTCTCTCTCTCTCTCTCTCTCTCTCTTCCTTTCTCTCTCTCTCTCTTCTCTCTATAATATATATAATATATATTATATGTTTTCATATTATATATATATATATATTAATATATATATATTTATATATATATATTTCTAAACATGTGTTGGAAAATGGTGAGAGAGGTCAGAGAAGAAGGGTATCCCTCCTTATTAGCAATTTTTGGTATGGTTTTATAAATCAGAGTCTGGAAGTCTACAAGTTAAAGGAAATAAAACGGAAGAAAAGGAGGAGCTCTTTAGGTACCAAAAGCGTGCGTAGGTGTGTGTGTGTGGGTGTGAAGAATGAGTGTCCGCGATTCATTCTGAGATGAAAGAGTTGAATAAGTGAAGAATGTTTAGAAATATAAATTCAACGTGTTTTACTTCCGTTTATTAGGGAGGAGGTATCCGACTGAATTAAGTTAGGAGTTAGTAAGTTTCCTTGTCCAAATATAAGTGGTGGAAGTAGTAGCTAGTAGTACTAGTATTATTAGGGGTGTGTGAATTATTCCTTGGACTGAATGAAATTCAGATAATTATTCGAACGAAATAACTCTAAACTCTTTCGAAAAATTAGCATATATGTGCCATTTCTCTATGTATGGAACTGGATTAATACAGTTACGGAAATGTAAATGAGCTTAATATATACATAATTTTAGAAATCAAAAGCCATTCTTATTTTGGTAAATCACAACAAGTAATGTGTAAAGTCAAGGTAAAAAACATAATTTTGCTTACTAAAAATGATGCATATATGTAGTCTTAATATCATTTTTAAGGAACGAATTATTTACCTGATGTACAAAGCGCGAAGATTATGAAATTATCACAAAACGATGGGGAACTTCCATTAAAGATCACTAGAGCATGAACTAAGATACTCATACGAAGAGAGTAAGATTTAAGTTGAGCTTATTTTAAAATGCTTATTTCAAATTTTTTTTTCTGCTACATCGTTAGTAAATAGCATATATATTAATTTTTAGTGGTAAATGAATGCATAGCACACGAACATTTTTCTACTGAGGGAGTACCCCGTCCCCCTGACCAGTGAGTGCTAGAAAAATAATAAAATACAGCTTCAGTTCCATATGTTTATATAAGCCCAAAAAAAAGTGTAAAAAAAGAAGTATCTGGCAGTAAATAAGGCTTTACAAATGAAATTTGGAAACTTTTGGAAACCTCATAACTTTTTTCCGCCTCATTTTTCGAATTTTTTTACGTTTTTCTTTCATTAATGACTCATTTCAAATATTTCATATTAATTTCATGAAAATCGGTAAAAATCTGCTGATGTCGCTATAATAGATAATTTCGTCCATAGAAAAATGTTATAAATATGAGATTTTTACCACTGAAAATTAATAAATATATTATTTATATTATAAATATATTATATATATTATAAATATATTACTATTTCTAGTAAATAGATTAAAAATAAAATAAAAATAACCCATTCCTATAAAATATTAGGCTATTATTATTATATTATATATATAAATCATTAAAGTTGAAGAGATATATATATATAAATATATATATTATATATATAATATATATATATATATATATATATATATATATATATATATATATATATATGGTTATATATATATATATATATAGTATATATATATATATATATATTATATTATATATATATATATATATAATATTATATATATATATAATATTATATATATATATATATAATATATAATATATAATATATATATATATATATATATATATATATATATAAATACATAATATTATATTATATATATTATATATATATATATTATATATATATATATATATATATATATTATATTATATATATATATATATAATATATTATATATATATATATATATTAATCGGTATTAACATATGAGGCAATTTTCAACTCAAACTGTGGCTTTTAATTTAGCAATTTTATCTATTTTTTAAACAGAAATTGCTAAATTAAATTCACACCATTGAGTTGAAATTGAAAAATATCAGATATATAAAGTATATTAAAAAAGTGTTGTACACACATTTATTATATATATAATTATTATATACTATATATATATATATATATTAATATATATAATATATTATATATTATATATTTTATATATAATGTATATGTATATGTATATGTATACTGTATATGTATATGTATATGTATATGTTTATGTATGATGTATATATATATATTTATATATATAATATATATTATATATATATATATATATATATATATATATATATATATATATATTATAATATATCTTATATATATATATATTATTATATAGTATTATATTATATATATATAATATATATATATATTATATAATATATATATATAGATATATAATATATATATATATATATATATTCTATATATATATATATAATATATATATATATATATATATATCTATATATATCTTATATATATATATATATATATATATATACATATATATATATATATAATATATATATAATATATAAGAATAATATATTCTTTATTGTATAATATTCATATA
>JABUQX010038543.1:5000-10000 GCA_015478945.1 Trachelipus rathkii
CGAACTTAACCAGTTAATAAGGAAGGCAAAGAGAGAGGCCAGAAATTAATTTAGCAAGGAATAGTAATAAAGACCTGAAGAAGTTTTTTAACTTTTATAAATTTAAATGTAAGAATAGGTCAATTGGTCCAAATTGAATTGATCATAAACTTAGTGAGTTCAGATAAGGAGTTGGTCAAAATTTTCAATGCTTAATTTTGCTTCAGTTTTTACTGAGGAAAGATTAGATAATAGTTTGGAGAACTAATAGTTCTTGTATGCATGTAACTAAATAGACTTACAGGAATTTTGGAATTTGACGTAAAAGATATAAAACGTTTATTAGAACATATTGTGATCCAGGTAAAGCTGCAGGGCCTGATGGGATATATGGTAGAAATTCTGAAAGAGGGGTAGTATCGAAGCATTGCAAAGGCATTGTATTTGATTTTTAAGGATCTATAACATTTGTTGAAGTACCCGACGACTGGAAAAAATCGTATATTGTGCTGATTTATAAGAAAGGTAGTCAGGAAGATTTGGGAAATTATAGGCCAGTTAGCTTACACATCTTTGGTTTAAAGGTTCAGAAAAGTATAAAGGTCAATAGAGAAATCTTTAGAAGATAACAAGGTATTGTATCGACTCCCAGCAAGTTTTAGAAAGGGTAGGTCATATCAGAAAAACCTTTTAAGAAATTTATGGAAATACATTACTGACTGCATTGACCGATGAGATCCAGTTGATATTATATATTTAGACTTCAGCAAAGCTTTCGATAAGGTTCCCCACATGTGGCTGATGAAGAAGTTATTGCAATTTGGTATAGGGTGGAGTGGAATATGGTTGGATTAAAGAGTGGTTGCGAAATAGAAAACAGTGTGTACAACTAAATGGGAATAAATCATCATGGGAAAAAGTGAAGAGTGGTGTCCCACAGGGTTCAGTGCTGGGGCCACTATTGTTACTCATATACATCAATGATTTAGACCATGGACTTAAATGAAAGGTTTCTAAGTTTGCAGATGATACTAAAGTGGCCCCCTCAGTTAGGAATAGTGAAGGATGCATAAAGATTCAAAATGATCTTGATAAACCTTCTTGCGTGGGCAGATAAGTGGCAACTGAATATTTTAATAGTAAAAAGTGTAGGGTTCTTCACTAGGTTACTCAAATAAAAGTTTTACTACGATATGAATGGGGATTGACTTGAGTCCTGTGGACCAAGAAAAAGATTTAGGTGTGATTATATAGCAGTAATTTGAAAGTAGCTTAATCAGTGTTTGGAAGCTAGAAATAGAGCTAATAAGATGCTGGGCCTAATAAATCGCAATGTTGTTTATAAGAGCAAGGAAATAAGTAAACTGTATAAAAGCTATGTTAAGGCCAATAATAGAGTGATTGTGCACAAGTTTGGGCCCCTAATTTAAAGAAAGACTTAGATATGCTAGAGCAAAAGTGCAACGTAGAGCAACAAGGATGATTTCTGGGTTTTGAGGGTAAGAGCTATGGAGGAGAGGCTGAGGGAGTAGGAATGTTTTCTGTAGAAATTCGCCGATTTCTCAGAGGGGACATATACAGTCTAACAAAATATTTACATCTATTGATAATACAGAGATTAATAAATTTTTCATAGTAGAACATGGACAAGGTGACCAGGGGCATAAATAAGAAAATTACGAAGAAAGCATGGCCATCTTGAAATAAGAAAGCATGCATTCAGTAATAGGGTTGTTAAATTTTGGAATGTTTTGCCAAGAAGGAGTGTTTTGTTGAGTGTGACTTCGATGCAACATTTAAAGAAAGGGTTAGATTCGTTATGGATGGGTTGGGAATCATATAATATATTGACGAGCCAAATTGGCGGTTTTAGTTGTGATATAGTTATAGTTAGATGGCATGTGTGACCATAACTTAGTTATTAATGCATGTGGAGTGGTTTGGGTATCAATATTTATATATCATAGTTTTGACTAAGCAAATGGTGGATTTGTAGTTACAACAAATTGACAAGCCCAGGGTGCTTTGTGGATTTTGCATGAGCATGTTTGGCGTGGTGGGTTGGCTGGGTACAGTCTCGATAAGGCCCATGTGGCTTTTTTACTGTCTCCTATATTCTTATGTCTTATATGTCTTTATGTCCTTTATGTATTGTGTATGCCATACTTATAATATATATCTATATATTATATATATCTATATATATATATATATATATATATATATATATATATAATATATATATATATATATATATATATATATATATAATATTATATATATATATATAATATATTAGCAAAATAAAACGGCAGTAGGGAAAATTAAGTGAAAGGTTTGAATACGTTTACTTTTCATTTTTCTCTTCATTTTATCCAGATTGGTTTATCTGTTTGTTTCTTCTTAAAAACCTCTCTCTCTCTCTCTCTCTCTCTCTCTCTTCTCTCTTCTCTCCTCTCTCTCCTCTCTCTTCTCTTCTCTCTTCTCTTTCTCTCTTCCCTCTCCTCTTCTCTCTCTCTCTCTTTCTCTCTCTCCCCCCAATTATAGCTGAACCCTTTCCATTTCTTTCATTGTCATAAACTCGAAGTGAGATTTTAATCTTCTCCTTCCTATTTGGAGAGCAATTTCATGTACAAAAAAGAAAAAGAAAAAGAAAAAGAAAAAGAAAAAGAAAGAAAAGAGAAAATAAAAAAATAAAAAATAAATGGAATGAATAAATTTGTCTAATTTTTTATTACCTTTTTCGCTCAATGCTTATTTAAACGTCGTCAAACCTCCTTTATTAAACGTATAAATTTTTATTGTAAAATCTTGGGGATTTTATTGCCCTTTAATTGAGTTTTCCGTGGAAACTACTACTACTACTAGAACTACTACAACTACTGTTATTATTATTATTATTATTGCTATCACAACTACAACTAATAATTATAATTATAATTTTAATTATAATTATAATTATAATTATAATAAATATGGAGATAATGAAAATAATAATAATAATAATAAATTCGATTTCTTAGAGGGTACATAATACAGGTCTACTAAATATTTACCTTTATTGGGAGTACAGAGACCATTAAATTCTTTAAAGTAGACGACTGACGGGGAGATAAGAAGGCACGATAAGAAATTTATGAAGAAGGCACGCCATCTTGATATAATAAAACAATAATTCAGTTATAGGGTTGCTAATTTTTGAAATGGTTTGTTCTTAGAAGGTTGTTGAGTGTGACTCACCTGCAACATTTAAGAAATTTTTGGATAGGTACCTGGATGGTTTGGGCATCATATAGTAGTATATTTTGACTGGGCCAAATGGCAGGATTTTAGCTATGTTAGTTATTAAGGTTAAACTGCATGTTGTTACTATGACAAACTTATTAATGGTTGTAGTGTGGTTAGCATGTATGTTAGCTATATATTTTTTCTTTTGGTAGTAAACTAGGTGAATACTATGTAAGTTATTGACAAGCCCTAGGGTGTAGAGTGTGTTTGGCATGAACAGTTTGAGTGACTGGGTCTTTTTACCTTTGTTGACTGGGACAGGCTCGATAGGCCTATGTGATTTCTTACTGTTGCTATAATTTTAAATGTAAAAAAGTTCAAATAATAATAATAATAATAATAAAAAAATAATAATTAATAATAATAATAATAATAATAATAATAATAATAATAATAATAATAATAATAATAATATTAATAACACAACAATAATAATAATAATAATAATAATAATATAATAACATACAATAATAATAATAATAATATAATAATTAAATAAATAATAATAATAATAATATAATAATAATAATAATAATAATAATAATAATAATAATAAACTGTTTTTATAACTATAATTATAACTATTATATATATATATATATAATATATAGGTATATATATATATATATATATATATATATATATATATATATATTATATATATATATATATATATATAATATATATATTAATATATATATATAATATATAAATATATATATATATATATATATATTATATATATAATATATATATGATATATAATATATATATATATTATAATTTCTTCATATAGTAATATTGAGTAGTCTTAAGTCATCGTAAATATAAATATTTATATATATATATATATTTTATATATTATATATATATATATATATATATATATATATATATATATATATATATATATATATATATAAAATTTTCCAAGTACATAAGTCAATTTGCTCTCTCTCTTTTTTTAAAATTGAATTGCATTTTCTTCTTTGTTGTCATTTAAAATACTACATTTATTTTCAAATGCAATTTGCAAAGTTCAAAGATAGTTTTTTTCAGTTTGGGAACAATTCTGAGAAGGTTCATTATAAATAAACAAGTTGACGTTAATAATATATTATATATATATATATATATATATATATATATATTATATATATTAAATATAAAAATAAAATATATCTATATATATATATATATAATATATATATATATATATATATAATATATATATTATATATATATATACATATATAATATTATAATAAATATAATATATATATATATATAATATATATATATATATATATATATATATTATATATATATATATATATATACAGATCACATATATATATATATATATATATATATATATATATATATCAGCTTTCACCATCCAAACCAAATAAATGAACTTTAAATTTCAACACACTCATCTCTGAAAATCATTTCATAACTTTCAATTTTATTTTTTCTTTCATGACTTTCTACCATCCATTTATTTTCGCCTCCATTTTGGACTCCATCTCTTGTTCATATTTAATTTATCAAGAGTTTAACTACTCCTTAAATGCGTTTAATTCAGATTTTATATATTAATTATCTCCCCCAATTTCTTTCTTCCAATCTATAATTTCTGTATATTTCCCCTCCCCTCTCATTTTGCCGGGGACTAGCCCAAATGGTCGACAGGTTAGGTTAGGTTAGGTTAGGTTAGGCTAGGCTAGGCT
>JABUQX010038544.1:0-52707 GCA_015478945.1 Trachelipus rathkii
CTGTTCTCTGTCTACCCGTCGTTTTTGCCCCTTTCGTGCACGCCGCCATCGCTGTTCATTTCTCTTGCACGTGCCGTCTCGTCCTTTCCTCCCTGTTTTTTTTCCGCTTGTGCTTGAAGGGCCCCCGTTGCCTTTCTCCGTCGGTCTATCTTATTCCGCGTTTCGCCGTCGCCTCGTGGCCGCGCCGCTTCGAGGCGATTTTCCGCACCGCGCGTCGTTTTTTTTTGGACGGCTTGTGCTGCGTGGCCGTGTTTCTCTTTCTCTCCGCCCGGCGCACCGGCGCTCTTGCCTGTTGGCTCGCAGTGCGCCGGCACTTGGAGCCCCCTGGCGCTTCGTCGTTTGCGTTCTCTTTTTGGCTCTTTGCTGGGTCCGTTTTTTTTCCTTTTTCTTTTCGCTTCTTCGCTTCAATTTTTTCCGCACCATCTCTATTTCCCCCTTTTGGCCGCGGTCCTCGCGGCGCCGAGGTTTCTGTTACTTAACGAACGTCGTTCGGTCGTTCGCTATGCTGTCGCCGCGGGCGCCGCGTCCCTTCCGTGTGGTTCTTTGCGGCGCCGCGCTCGCCTTCCGCCCAATGGGTCGCTCCGGTCCGTCGGTACGACCCGGTGCACGGCCTCGCGCCCGAACCGACACTGGTCCTTTTTTCCCTACTTTTTCTCCTGTTCTCTCTCTACGTCGTTTTCTTGCAACAATCTGCCGGCGCGTTCGCGCCCCTCTTCCAGCATCACCTTTGGCCGTCCTCCGTCTTTTACTCTCATGGTTTTTTTTCGCCCTGTGCTCCCGGGCGGCCCCCCTGCCCCACTTTCTCGTCGCGTCTCTTCTTCACGCGTTCGCGCATCGCGCCTCGTGCCGCGCCGGCTCTACGGCGCGCTTTTTCCGCCAACGCGCTCCGTTTCCGCAATGGCGGAACGGTCGCCGGCCGGGTTGACGACATCACTCGCGTCATCCGGCGCCTCGACGTCGTCGTCGCCGGGTGTGGCTGACCGCAGCACGGCGCCTGAACCGGTTACCGGTTGTGATCATTTTTTATCAGTTATATCCCTTCGTTTTCTTGGCACCACTCTCATTCAATGCGCGCGGGCGGCCGCATCTTCCCACTCTCCCCATTCTGCCGTCCTCTTACCATTTCTCTCCAATTTTTTTTTTTTAAACCGCTCGTCCTTGAACTTGGCCCCCAACCGCTGCCCTTGTCGCCGCGTCTACCTTCTTCACCGTTCTCCATGCCTCATCCCACGCGCTGATCTCCCGGGCGACCTTCCGCACGCTCTGCGTCGTTTTTTTTTTGGACGCGTCTGCGGCGGCCGTGGTTTTTGTTCCTTCTCTCTTCTCCGCCAGCCCCTTTGCGGCCGTGGCTACGGAGCCGGCGGAAGGGCGGTGGCAACAGGGCCAGTTGGGTTCGCGCATTCTTTTTCGTGCATCTTCGTCTCGGGTAGTTTTTTTTTCACGGTTTCTCTTCGCTTTTAGCATTTCCCCTACTTTCAAGTGCCTCTTCTATACTTCAACCTCACCATCCTTCACATCAACATTTCTCGGTCTCCGTCACTTTTCATTAATCTACTTTTCTTTTCACGGCTCATGCTTCCCATGGCGGCCCCCCATTGCCCCTCCACAGTCGAATTCCCGCCCTACAAGACTCCCCGCGCAGCGCGCCCTACCTTGGGTTAGTCCGTTTCTTTGGCCGTGGTGGTGGGTGCCGTGCTTTCCTTCTCTTTGCGAAAACGGACGCTTCGGCGGCCCATCGGTAAAGTTTTTTTTCCCGTTTGTTTCGCCTTTCGGCTTTTTCCCCTTAATTTCCGTCCCTACGTTATCCGACCAACCCGTCGTTTTCCCCCCCCAACCTCCAAAGCGGCGCCACAACCCTAAGTGCGCGCCTGACCTTATCTTCCTAGTACTTTCTCAATCAATTTTTCAACTTTCTCAACTCTGACATCAACATTCGTTTCCCGCCAAACCTCACAAGGCGCCGCTCCATAACATGCGACGTCGTTTTCTTTTGGCCGCCGTGCTGCTCGGACGTGTCATCTGCTGCTCGCTTAAGAAAGGCGCTTCGGCAGCCATAAGATATTGGATTAAGGTAGAAGGCAAGATGAGAAAAAAAGGGAACGATAAAAAGCATTACGTGGTTGTGTTCTATTTTAGGAAATATTCGTCTCGGAGAATTTTTTTTTTAATGTTTCTTTTAAAAATTTTTAGATTTAAAAATTATTTAAGTAAAATTTTTTATCTTAACGTTTTTTACCGCCAAAAACTGAAGTCGCTCCCCACCCTAAGTGCGAAAATGAAAATTATTCAATAATAAGTGAATTTATTTATATTTTTCTTTTAATTTTCATAAATATTGAATAAATTCGTTCCCGTCAAAAACTAATGGCGCCTCCTCTCTAAATGCGAATCAGTTTATTTTGAAAGCAGTGCCGAGCGGACGTGTTTTTATAATTCTCTCTTAAGAAAGGCGCCTCGGCAGCCCTAGGATGTTGGATTAAGGTAGAAGGCAAGGTGAGAAAATAAAAGGCAACGATTAAAAGCATTACGTGGTGGTGTTCTATTTTAGGAAATCTTCGTTTCGGAGTATTTTTTTTAAAGTTTCTTTTATAATTTTTTAGATTTAAAAATTATTTAAGTAAAATCTGTTATCTTGAAAAAAGTCATTTCCCGCAAAAACTAAAGTCGTGCCCCACTCTAAGTGCGAAAATGAAAATTATCAATAATAAGTGAAAAAAAAGTTGAAAATTTTTATCAGTCGATCTATCTTGTCCAACGAGTTCACCCATCGCCCTCGTGAAGCGCGTTGACTAAGCAAAAATCCCAAAGATAAGTCAGTGATAAGTGTCTAACCAGAAAGGCGCTTCAGCGGCCCATAGGATGTTGGACGAATGGAGAAGACGCGGTGGAAAAAAATCGCAACGATTTCGTCATGGTGTTCTATTTTATTAAATTTTCACCTCGGGTGAGTTTTTTTAAAAGTTTCTCTTAAATTTTAGATTTAAAAATTATTTAAGTAATCTATTATTAATAATAAACAAATTTTGGAAACGGTGCTGAGCGGACGTGTTTTATAATTCTCTTTTTAGAATTTAGATTTAAAAATTATTTAAGTAAAATCAGTTATCCAGAAAAAAGTCGTTTCCCCCCAAAAACTAAAAGCGCGCCCCAACCCTAAGTGCGAGAATGAAAGTTATCAATTAATAAGTAAATTTATATAAATTTTTTAAATTTCATAAATATTGAATAAATTCGTTTCCCGCAAAAACTAAAGGCGCCACCTCCATAAATGCGAGTCAGTTTATTCGGATGCAGTGGTGAGTGGACGTGTTTTATAATTCTCTTTGAAGAAAGGCGCTTCGGCGGCCCATAGGATGCTGGGCGAAGGGAGAAGGCTCGGTGAGAAAAAAAAGAGCAACGTTTACATCGTGGTGTTCTATTGTAGGAAATCTTCGCCTAGGGTAAGTTTTTTTTAAAGTTTCTTTTAGAATTTAGATTTAAAAATTATTAAGTAAAATCAGTTATCTTGAAAAAAGTCGTTTCCCGCTAAAAACTAAGAGCGCGCCCCAGCCCTAAGTGCGAGAATGAAAATTATCCATTAATAAGTAAATTTATATTATTTTTTTTTCAATTTCATATGTATTGAATAAATTCGTTTCCCGCAAAAAACTAAAGACGTCGCCTCCATAAGTGCGAGTCAGTTTATTTTGAAAGCGGTGCAGAGCGGACGTGTTTTATAATTCTCTCTTAAGAAAGGCGCTTCAGCAGCCCTAGAATGTTGGATTAAGGTAGAAGGCAAGATGAGAAAAAAAGGCAACGATTAAAAGCATTACGTGGTGGTGTTCTATTTTAGGAAATATTCGTCTCGGAGAATTTTTTTTAAAGTTTCTTAGAAATTTTTTAAATAATTAAAATTATTTTCAAAAATATTTCTTGATAATATTAGCTTTTAAATTTAAATAATTTTTAAATCTAAAATTTGAGAGAAACTTTTAAAAAAACTTACCCGAGACGAAGATTTCGTAAAATAGAACACCACTACGTTTATTCAATATTTATGAAATTAAAAGAAATATATAAATAAATTCACTTATTATTAGATAATTTTCATTTTCGCACTTAAGGTGGGTTCGCGCCTTTAGTTTTTGGCGTGAAAAAACTTTTTTCAGGATAACAAATTTTACTTAAATAATTTTTAAATCTAAAATATTATAAAAGAAACTTTAAAAAAAATTCTCCGAGACGAATATTTCCTAAAATAGAACACCACCACGTAATGCTTTTAATCGTTGCCTTTTTTTCTCATCTTGCCTTCTACCTTAATCCAACATTCTAGGGCTGCTGAAGCGCCTTTCTTAAGAGAGAATTATAAAACACGTCCGCTCTGCACCGCTTTCAAAATAAACTGACTCGCACTTATGGAGGCGACGTCTTTAGTTTTTTGCGGGAAACGAATTTATTCAATACATATGAAATTGAAAAAAAAATAATATAAATTTACTTATTAATGGATAATTTTCATTCTCGCACTTAGGGCTGGGGCGCGCTCTTAGTTTTTAGCGGGAAACGACTTTTTTCAAGATAACTGATTTTACTTAATAATTTTTAAATCTAAATTCTAAAAGAAACTTTAAAAAAAACTTACCCTAGGCGAAGATTTCCTACAATAGAACACCACGATGTAAACGTTGCTCTTTTTTTCTCACCGAGCCTTCTCCTTTCGCCCAGCATCCTATGGGCCGCCGAAGCGCCTTTCTTCAAAGAGAATTATAAAACACGTCCACTCACCACCACGTCCAAAATAAACTGACTCACAGTCAGGGCGGCTGCGCGCATTTAATTTTTGGCGGGAAACGAATTTATTCAATATTTATGAAATTAAAAAATATATATATATAAATTCACTTATTATTGGATAATTTTCATTTTCGCACTTAGGGTGGGGGCACAACTTTAGTTTTTGGCGGGAAACGACTTTTTTCAATATTTATGAAATTAAAAAATATATATATATATATATATAAATTCACTTATTATTGGATAATTTTCATTTTCGCACTTAGGGTGGGGGCACAACTTTAGTTTTTGGCGGGAAACAACTTTTTTCAAGATAACAGATTTTACTTTAATAATTTTTAAATCTAAAAATTTATAAAAGAAAATTTAAAAAAAATACTCCGAGACGAAGATTTGCTAAAATAGAACACCATGACGTAAACGTTGCTCTTTTTTTCTCACCGAGCCTTCTCCCTTCGCCCAGCATCCTATGGCCGCCGTAGCGCCTTCCTTCAAAGAGAATTATAAAACACGTCCGCTCACCACCCCGTCCAAAATAAACTGACTCACAGTTAGGGCGCCTGCGCACCTTTAGTTTTTGGCGGGAAACGAATTTATTCGATATTTATTTATGAAATTAAAAAAAATATATATATATAAATTCACTTATTATTGATAATTTTCATTTTCGCACTTAGAGTGGGGCACTTTTAGTTTTTGCGGGAAATGACTTTTTTCAAGATAACAGATTTTACTTAAATAATTTTTAAATCTAAAAAATTATAAAAGAAACTTTAAAAAAAATACTCCGAAACGAAGATTTCCTAAAATAGAACACCACCACGTAATGCTTTTAATCGTTGCCTTTTATTTTCTCACCTTGCCTTCTACCTTAATCCAACATCCTAGGGCTGCCGAGGCGCCTTTCTTAAGAGAGAATTATAAAAACACGTCCGCTCGGCACTGCTTTCAAAATAAACTGATTCGCATTTAGAGAGGAGGCGCCATTAGTTTTTGACGGGAACGAATTTATTCAATATTTATGAAAATTAAAAGAAAAATATAAATAAATTCACTTATTATTGAATAATTTTCATTTTCGCACTTAGGGTGGGGAGCGACTTCAGTTTTTGGCGGTAAAAAACGTTAAGATAAAAAATTTTACTTAAATAATTTTTAAATCTAAAAATTTTTAAAAGAAACATTAAAAAAAAAATTCTCCGAGACGAATATTTCCTAAAATAGAACACAACCACGTAATGCTTTTTATCGTTCCCTTTTTTTCTCATCTTGCCTTCTACCTTAATCCAATATCTTATGGCTGCCGAAGCGCCTTTCTTAAGAGAGAATTATAAAACACGTCCGATCAGCACTGCTTCCAAAATAAACTGACTCGCATTTATGGAGGCGGCGCCTTTAGTTTTTGCGGGAAACGAATTTATTCAATATTTATGAAATTTAAAAAATTTATATAAATTTACTTATTAATTGATAACTTTCATTCTCGCACTTAGGGTTGGGGCGCGCTTTTAGTTTTTGGGGGGAAACGACTTTTTTCTGGATAACTGATTTTACTTAAATAATTTTTAAATCTAAATTCTAAAACAAACTTTAAAAAAAACTTACCCTATGTTCCGCCGAAGCGCCTTTCTTCAAAGAGAATTATAAAGCACGTCCACCCACCACCACGTCCAAAATAAACTGACTTACAGTTAGGGCGGCTGCGCGCTTTTAGTTTATGGCGGGAATCGACTTTTTGATTTTCAATTTTTGTTCGCGCCAATTTTAATCATGATCTTTAAAAGAAATTATTATATAATTAAATTTACTTATTACCGAGAAATTTTTATTTTTGAATTATGTTTATTTTAATTATAGAAGATTTCACTTAAATTATTTTTAAATCTAAAATCTAAGAGAAACCTTTAAAAAAACTTACCCGAGACGAAGATTTCCTAAAATAGAATGCCTCGACGTAATCGTTGCCCTTTTTTTCTCACCGCGCCTTCTCCCTTCTTCCTGCATCTCACGGGCCGCCAAAGCGTCTTTCTTGAGAAGAGAGAATTACAAAACACGTCCGCTCAGTACCGCTTCCAAAATAAACTGACTCATATTCTTCGGAATTCGCCCTTGTATAGTCATCGCGTTTTATGAGGGCCATGGAGAACTTGTGGAAGAAAGTAGACTCGGCTGATAATTTTCAATTTTTTGGGCGCCAATTTCAATTACGATCTTTAAAAAAATTTTTTTTATATAAATTTACTTATTACTGCATAATTTTTTTTTGAATATCGGGCGGCGGCGCGCATTTCATTATTAGTTTTTTCTATAAACGAATTTTATATAACTTTTATAAAAATTATTCACAACCTTACCGTTTCGATGCTCCGTTTGCAAGCCTTTATGCATACCGTTCGACGACGACGTCGATGCGCCTTTCTTGAGAGAGAATTATAAAACACGTCCGCTCAGCACCGCTTCCAAAATAAACTGACTCTTCTTTTTCGGAAAATCTCTCTCGTATAGCCGTCGCGTTTCACGAAGGCGATGGGCGAACTCGTTGAAGAAGGTAGACTCGACTGATAAATTTCATTTTTTTTGCCGCCCTTTTTAATCACATTCTTAAAAAAAACATTTTTATATAAATTTACTTATTACTGCAAACTTTTTATTTTTGAATATGGGGCGGCGACGCGCCTTTCATTAGTTTTTTCAATAAACGACTTTTATATATATAACATTTATAAAAATTAGTTAAAAACTTACCATTTCGTGGCTTCGTTCGCGAGCCTGTTGCACCACTGTTCGACGACGACGCGGGATCTACCATTATTCGGAAGCGCGAGCGCGTCTGGCATTCAAAGTAAGCCACGACGTAATGGACGCCTTCTCCCTTCGTCCAACATCATATGGACTACCGAATCGACTTTCTTAATATAGACATAAACCGCGTTCGCTCAGTACCGCTTCCAAAATTTGTTTATTATAATAATAGATTTTTCTTAAATAAATTTTTAATCTAATATCTAAAAGAAAGTTTAAAAAAAAACTTACCCAGGCAAAGATTTCCTAAAATAGAACGCAACGACGTAATCGTTGCCATTTTGTTCTCACGGTGGCTTCTCACTTCGTCCAACATTCAATGGATCGCCGTTGCGCCTTTCTGGAGAGAGAATTATGAAACACGTCCACTCAGCACAGCTTCCAAAATAAACTGACTCTTCTTTTTCGGAAAATCTCTCTCGTATAGTCGTCGCGTTTCACGAAGGCGACTGGCGAACTCGTTGAAGAAGATAGACTCGACTGATAAATTTCAACTTTTTTGGCGCCTTTTTCAATCACAATCTTTAAAAAAAACATTTTTATGTAAATTTACTTATTACTGCATACTTTTCAATATTGAATATGAGGCAGCGATGCGTCTTTCACTAATTTTTTCAATAAACGACTTTTATACATATAACATTTATAATAAAATTAGTAACAACCTTACCGTTTCAGTGTTCCTTTCGCGAGTATCCTTCACGACCGTTTGACGATGTCTTCTCCCTTTGTCTAGCATCACATGAACCGCCAAAGTGCATTTCTTCAGAGAGAGAGTTAGTTATAAAACACATATTCTCAGCACTTTCTTCCTAGATACATAAACCACTTTCGCTCAGCACCGCTTCCAAAAATTGTTTATTATGATAGATATTTCTTAAATAAATTTTAAATCTAAAATCTAAGAGAAACTTTGAAAAAAAACTTACCCAGGCGAAGATTTCCTAAAATAGAACACCACGACGTAATCGTTGCAATTTTATTCCACCACGCCTTCTCACACACATCCGCTCAGCACCGCTTCCAAACTAAACTGACTCTTCTTCTTCGGAATTTACCCTTGTATAGTCGTCGCGTTTCACGAGGGCGATTGGAGAATTCGTTGAAGAAGATAGACTCGACTGATAAATTTCAATTTTTTGGCACCTTTTTCAATCATCACAATCTTTAAAAAAATGTTTTTAAATAAATTTCCTTGTTATTGCATAATTTTCATTTTTGAATATGGGGCGGCGGCTCGCCTTTCATTAGTTTTTTTTCAGTAAATAATTTTTATATAACATTTATATAACAGATTTTACTTGAATTATTTTTAAATTTAAAATTTACGAGAAACTTTTTAAAAAAAACTTACCCGAGACGAAGATTTTCTAAAATAGAATGCCACGTTCGTTCAGCATCCTGTGGGTCGCCGAAGCGCCTTTCTTGAGGAAGAATTATAAAACACGTCCGCTCAGCACCGCTTCTAAAATACGTTAATAAGTAAATTTAATTATATAAAAAATTCTTTTAAAGATCGAGATTGAAATTGGCGCGAAAAAAAATTTAAAAATTATCAGTCGAGTTAATCTTCTTCAAGGAGTTCTCCCATCGCCCTCATGAAGCGCGATGACTAAGCAAGGGCGAATTCCGAAGAAGAGGAGTCGGCTCGCAACAGACATGCAGACACCGACATGTAGACACCGACATGTAGACACCGACATGTAGACAGACATGTAGACACTGACATGTAGACACCGACATGTAGACAGACATGTAGACACCGACATGTAGACACCGACATGTAGACACCGACATGTAGACACCGACATGTAGACACCAACATGTAGACCCAAACATGTAGACAGACATGTAGACACCGACATGTAGACACCGACATGTAGACACCGACATGTAGACACCGACATGTAGACACCGACATGTAGACACCGACATGTAGACAGACATGTAGACACCGACATGTAGACACCGACATGTAGACACCGACATGTAGACACCGACATGTAGACACCGACATGTAGACACCGACATGTAGACACCGACATGTAGACAGACATATAGACACCGACATTTTTGAAGTCGAAATTATTTTTCGGAAAAAGCAGTAATGATTATTATAATTATAATAATATAAATAATAATATATTTTACTTGAATTATTTTTAAATCTAAAATCAAAGAGAAACTTTTAAAAAAAAACTTAACCGAGACGAAGATTTCCTAAAATAGAATGCCACGACGTAATCGTTGCGTTTTTATTCTTACCGCGCATTCTTCCTTTGTTCAGCTTCCTGTGGGCCGCCTAAGCGCCTTTCTTGAGAGAGAATTATAAAACACGTCCGCTTAGCACCGCTTCTAAAATAAACTGACTCCTCTACTTTGGAATTTGCCCTTGCTTAGATATCGCGCTTCATGAGGACGATGGGAGAACTCATTGAAAAAGATGACTCGACTGATAATTTTCAAATTTTTTTCGCTCCAATTTCAATCACGATCTTTAAAAGAAATTATTTTGTAATTAAATTCTTATTACCGCGCAATTTTCTTTTTGAGTTTAGTTTATTATAATAATAATATAATAATCATATATAATAATAATAATTATAATAATATAATAATATAATAATCATAATAATAATAATAATAATAAAATAATAATAGATCTTACTTAAATTATTTTTAAATCTAAAATCAAAGAGAAACTTTTTAAAAAAACTTACCCGAGACGAAGATTTCCTAAAATAGAATGCCAAGACGAAACCGTCTCCTTTTTTTTCTAACCGCGCCTTCCCCCTTCGTTCAGCATCCTGTGGACCGCCGAAGCGCTTTTCTTGAGAGAGAATTATAAAACTCGTCCGCTCAGCACCGCTTCCAAAATAACTGACTCCTCTTCTTGGGAATTCGCCCTTGCTTAGTCATCGCGCTTCAAGAGGGCGCTGGGCGAACTGGTTGAAGAAGATTGACTCGACTGATAATTTTCAATTTTTTTTCTCGCCAATTTCAATCACGATCTTTAAAAAAAATATTTTTATATAAATTTACTTATTACTGCATAATTTTCATTTTTGCATATAGTGTGGCGGGGCTCCTTTCTCGAGAGAGAATTATAAAACACGTCCGCTAAGCACCGCTTCCAAAATTTGATTACTAATAATAATAGATTAACTTAAATAATTTTTAAATCTAAAATTTAAGAGAAGCTTTTAAAAAAACTCACCCGAGGAGAAGATTTCCTAAAATTGAACGACACGACATAATCGTTGCCTTTTTTTTCTCACCGCGCCTTCTCCCTTCGTCCAGCATCATATAGGCCGCCGAAGCGCCATTCTTCAGAGATAATTGTAAAACACGTCCGCTCTCCACCACTTCCAAACTAAACTGACTCGCATTTAGGACGGCGGCGCGCATTTAGTTTTGGCGGGAAACGAATTTTTTCAATATTTATTAAATTAAAAAAAAGTGTATATATATATATACATTTACTTACTATAGGAAAATTTCCGTTTCGCACTTAGGGTGGCGGCGCGCTTTTAATTTTATGCGGAAAACAACTTTTTTTTCAAGATTTAGCAAGCGCCTTTAGTTTTGGGTTGGAAACGACTTTTTGCAAGGTAACATATTATACCTAAATAATTTTTAAATCTAAATTCAAAGAGAAACTTAAAAAAAACTTACCCGAGGCAAAGATTTCCTAAAATAGAACACCACGACGTATCGTTGCTTTTTTTTCTCACCGCGCCTTCTCCTTTCGTCCAGCATCCTAATGGCCGCCGAAACGCCATTCTTCAGAGAGAATTATAAAACACGTCCGCTCACTACCACTTCCAAAGTAAACTGACTCGCCTTTAGGGCGGCGGCGCGCCTTTAGTTTTATGGCGGGAAACGACTTTTTACACGTTAATGAAATTAATATAATTTTATATATTATATTTATTTATATATATATATTATATTATATATAATATATATATTATATATATATATATATATATATATATATATATTACCCCAAATATATATATTTTTTTGTATATATATATAATATATATATATATATATATATATATATATATATATATGTAAATTTACTAACTATAGGAAAATTTACTTTTCTCACTTAGGGCGGCGACGCGCCTTTAGTTTTATGGCGGAAAACGATTTTTTTTTCAAGGCTTATGAAGCGCCTTTACTTTTTAGCGGGAAACAACTTTTTTTTTAAAAAAATAGTTTTCACCTAAATAATTTTTAAAGCTACATTCTACAAGAAACTTTAAAAAAAACTTACCCGATGCAAAAATTTCCTAAAATAGAAATCCACGACGTATCGTTGCTTTTTTTTCTCACCGCGCCTTCTCCTTTCGTCCAGCATCCTAATGGCCGCCGAAACGCCATTCTTCAGAGAGAATTATAAAACACGTCCGCTCACTACCACTTCCAAAGTAAACTGACTCGCATTTAGGGCGGCGGCGCGCATATAGTTTTTGGCGGGAAACGACTTTTTTCAACGTTTATGAAATTAAATATAATATATATATATATATATATGTAAATTTACTAACTATAGGAAACTTTACTTTTCTCTCAAAGGGCGGCGACGCGCCTTTAGTTTTATGGCGGAAAACGGCTTTTTTTTCAAGGCTTATGAAGAGCCTTTACTTTTTAGCGGGAAGCAACTTTTTTTTAAGAAAATAGTTTTCACTTAAATAATTTTTAAAGCTACATTCTACAAGAAACTTTAAAAAAAACTTACCCGAGGCAAAATTTTCCTAAAATAGAACTCCACGACGTAATCGATGCCCTTTTTTTCTCACCGCGCCTTCTCTCTTCGTCCAGCATCCTATGGACCGCCAAAGCGCCTTTCTTGAGAGAGAATTATAAAACACGTCCGCTCAGCACCGCTTCCAAAAGAAACTGACTCGTCTTCTTCGGAATTCGTCTTTTTCATGGTATTCGCGTTTCATGAGGACGATGGGTGAACTCGTTAAAGAAGATAGACTCGACTAATAATTTTCAATTTTTTCTTCGCGCCAATTTCAATCACAATCTTTAAAAAAAATTTACATAAATTTACTTATTACCGTATCATTTTCATTTTTGAATTTGAGGCTGCGGCGCGCCTTTCATTAATTATTTGTCAGTAAAAGACTTTCATAACATTTATAAAATTATTTACAACCTTACCTTGTTGGTGCTCCGTTAGCGAATCTATTTCACGACCGTTCGACGATGACGCCGCATCCCCGTGGTTTGGAAGCGCGTGCGCGTCTCGCATTTCAGAGTACGCCACGACGTAATAGGCGCCTTCTCCCTTAGTCCAGCAGAGTTTCTTTCACGACCGATCGTTCGACGATGACTCGGCATCCCCGATATTCGGAAGGGCGAGTGAGTCTCGCGTTTCGCAGTATGCCATGACATAATGGGCTTACCTAAATTATTTTAAGTCTAAAATTAGGAGAAACTTTTTAAAAACACTTACCCGAGGCGAAGACTTCCTAAAATATTACGCCGCGACGAAATGGGTGTGATCGCTATTCTTTTTTTCATCGAGACTTTTCCATTCTTCCATCATCCCATGGGCAGCCGAAGCGCCTTTCTCAAAAGAGAATTATAAAACACGTCCGCACAGCACCGCTTCCAAAATACACTGACTCATCTTCTTCGGAATTCGCCCTTAGTCATCACGCTTCACGAGGGCGATGGGCGAACTCGTTGAAGAAGATAGGATCGACTGATAATTTTCAATTTTCCTTGGTGCCTTTTTCAATCACAATCTTTTAAAAAAAATGATATAAATTAACTTATTACAGCATAATTTTAATTTTTAAATATGAGGGAGGCGACACGCCATTGAATAATTTTTTCAGTAAACGACTTTTATATAACATTTATTGAATTATTTAAAACCTTACCGTTTCGGTGCTCCTCACGAGTCTCTTTCACGACCGATCGACGACGAGCGTTATCCTCGTTATTCGGAAGCGCGAACGTCCATTCGTCCAACATCCAATGGGCCGCCGAAGCGCCTTTCTTGAGAGAGAATTTAAAACACGTCCACTCAGCACCACTTCGAAAATAAACTCATTCTTCTTCTTCGGAATTCGCCCTCGTTTAGTCGTCGCGTTTCACGAGGGCGATGAGCGAACTCGTTGAAGAAGATAGACTCGACTGATAAGTTTCAATTTTTTTTGGCGGCAATTTCAATCACGATCTTTAAAAAAAATATAATTGTATAAATTTACTTATTACTGCATAATTTTCAATTTTGAATATGGGCAGCGGCGCGTCTTTCTCGAAAAAGAATTATAGAACACATTCGCTCAGCACCATTTCCAAAATTTGTTTATTAATAATAACAGATTTTACTTAAATAATTTTTCAATCTAAAATTTAAGAAAAACTTAAAAAAAAAACTCACCCAAGGCGAAGATTTCCTAAAATGGAATGCCACGACGAAATCGTTGCTATTATATTTCACCGCGCCTTCTCCATTCGTCCAACATCCTATGCCCGCTGAAGCGCCTTTCTTGAGAGAATTATAGATCACGTCCAGTCAGCACCGCATCCAAAATAAACTGAATCTTCTTCTTCGGAATTCTCCCTCGTATAGTCGTCGCGTTTGACGAGGGCGATGAGCAAACTCGTTGAAGAAGATAGACTCGACTGATAAGTTTCAATTTTTTTTGCCGCCAATTTCAATCACGATCTTTAAAAAATATATATATAAATTTACATATTACTGCATAATTTTCATTTATGAATATGGGAGGCGGTTGCGCGCCTTTCTCGAGAGAGAATTATAAAACACGTCCGCTCAGCACCGTTTCCAAAATTTGTTTATTATTAATAATAGATTACTTAAATAATTTTTAAATCTAAAATTTAAGAGAAACTTTTAAAAAAACTCACCCGAGGCGAAGATTTAATAAAATAGAACACCACGACGAAATCGTTGCGATTTTTTTCCACCGCGTCTTCTCCATTCGTCCAACATCCTATGGGCCGCTGAAGCGCCTTTCTGGAGAGAGAATTATCACTGACTTATCTTTGGGATTTTTGCTTAGTCAACGCGCTTCACGAGGGCGATGGGTGAACTCGTTGGACAAGATAGATCGACTGATAAAAATTTTCAACTTTTTTTTCGAGCCATTTTCAATCAAAATCTTTAAAAAAAATTATATGTAATTTTACTTATTACCGCTTTTAAATACGGGGAGGCGTCATGCTTTTCATTTGTTTTTGTCAGTAAATGACTTTTTTATATAACATTTATAAAATTATTTACAACCTTACCGTTTCGGTGCTCTGTTCGCGAGACTCTTTCACGACCGTTCGACGACGCCTTCTCCCTTCGTCCAGCATCCTATGAACCGCTAAAGCGTTTTTCTTCAGAGAGAGTTATAAAACACGTCCTTTCAGCACCGCTTCCAAAACAAACCGACTCTTCTTCTTCGGAATTAGCCCTCATATAACCATCGCGTTTCACGAGGGCGATGGGCGAGCTCCTTGAAGAAGGTAGACTAGACTGGCAATTTTCAATTTTTATGTGCGCTAATTTCAATCATCACTATCTTTCACTATCTTTTAAAAAAAATGTCAATATTAATTTACTTATTACCACATAATTTTCATTTTTGATTATAAGGCGGCGGCGCGCCTTTCATTAGTTTTTGTCGATAGTCGACTTTTTTATATAACACTTATAAAAATATTAACAACCTTACCGTTTCGATGCTCCGTTCGTTAGTCTCTTTCACGACCGTTCGACGACGCCTTCTCCCTTCGTCCAGCATCCTATGGACCCCCGAATCGCCTTTCTTGAGAGAGAGAGAGAGAGAGAGAGAGAGAGAGAGAGAGAGAGAGAGAGAGAGTTATAAAACACGTGCACTCAGCACAGCTTCCGAAATAAACTGACAACTCTTCTTCGGAATTCGCCCTCGTAGAATCATCGCGTATATGGGAATCATTATCAGTTCGTTCGGTTTGCCGGAGAGGAGAATCGCATGAATAACCCAGTTGTTCGGACCTCGTATAAAAGCTGACAAATCTGAAGAGAGATTTTGAAGACGATCGCATAACCCTTTTTTTGAAAAAAAGGGGAGCCCGGAGGGATAGACACCGATCCCTAATCCACTACACACCTTCAACCCGTAGGAACGCAGAAATTAAAATTCAATGATGACAATAAAATATATATTTTTAAAAACTTTATTTCTTTTATTATTATATTAATATAAAAAAAGAATATGGTTTAAAATGAGTTAATAAAAGTGATCGAATCTACCAAATTATTTTAGTTATAAGAACGATGGAAAAGATAAACCTAGTGACTGACGCCACCGTCGCATCCGCCGCCGCCCTAAATTCAAATCAACAACGGGTTCCTACTAACAAGGATCACATTGAAGAAATAGACGACCTAATTAAAGAATATTCGAAATTTGTGCGAGGTGACGACTGTACAAAACGACAAAAAATCTTTGATTTAAAAAAAAACAATCGCCAAATTGATTTCAATAGTTTGTTTTTCTCGAATAATTGGAGGACGATAGAAAACGATGCCAATATAACTCATCGCGATGAAATCTATTGGAAGTACCTTTCTAAAGAACAACGTCGGGAAAGAGTGAAACGAGAGTGTTATCTTTTTTACAGACACGACACAGAGACAAAAAAAATTATTTTGGAAAATAAAATTCAGATTTTAAATTTAGCAGTAGAACGATCGTTGCTCATGTTGCGAGATAACGAAAGAGAAGGAAAATATTTTTCAGATTCTGAGAATGAAGAAGTGTTTCTCAATAACGTAAAAGAAAGAGGTTATTTTAAAAGAGAAAAACGCGATCTCGAAAAATCTTACCGAAACGCTGATATATTTAAGTCGTCTTTTTCAGACGAAATTTACGATCAAGAAGAAAAGGAAGACACATCTCTATATTTAATAATTCCAAGACCATCGGAATCGGAGAACATCGGCTGCGAATTTAATTTCAAAAACTTTACTGAGGAGGAATACGAAAAATTAAGCTCGGAAGAAAGGAAAAGAAGTATTAAGTTGAACAATATTCCAATCACTCGGAGTCAAATAATTCACAGTTGCCTTCGGGAAATTTCAACATCGTGTCGGTCCGAAAAACCCAACACAGAGCAAGCGATGGTAATAAACGTAGAAGAAAAAATTAGAAAAATGGCTTCACAATTGGTTAAGAAAGGAAATGATGGGAGTTGCGCGAAATACAGAGAGCATAACATAGTGAATATGTACACTGATTTGTTTATCTTTAACGCCGTCATGTTTTTGATAAATCCAAATTGCGATTTACTATCCACATCCCCTTTGAATTATTTTTCGCTCAAGCTATATTTTTTCCTTCTATCGTTCTACATTAATCCGAATGACTACGTTAAAGTGTTAAAGATATTCCAAAATTCCTGTATGGCTCAGCTGCTGAGGGACGACGTTCTTAAATGTTTATTTACTCGCATGGTGTTTAGTGAGGAGAATAACATTAATGGTTTTAAATTACTTGGAAAAAGGCCCCACGAAAATAATCTAGTGAAATCCCCAGTTTTCCCATTAATGAGCTCATCGATTTTCAATGCGTTAAAAAATAGCTTGAACGTAATCGATAAAGCGACTTCAACTTGTCCGAAAGAGGAAATGCGTCGGAAATGTTTGATAGTCATCGAAATCTTTCTCGGATTGGTCTACGGTCTCAATTGGAAAAGAATAAATGAATTATCCTACAACGACGTTTTCGATTTAATTTTAGGGGTACATTTTAAGGATAAATTGCCAGCACCGCACGTTCTCGGACTTCCCTCATCGATTTTATTTTTATTGGGAATAAATCCCGTGGTTGGTTATAAATTGAAAAGAAACGCTGGAGGTGAGCGTTCTGATACCGAGTGGAATAGTTTTCTTTCGCACGCGATAATTTCTGATAATAGCACCGACAGCTGCTGGTTTAATTTTTCCTTCGACGAAGGATTATTTCCTTCAGCGACGAAGTTTCAATCGGAACCAGTCGTATCGTCAAATTTTCAAGACCTGAGATTAATTTTAGAGGAATCGAAGTCTACCGTAAACTGGTTAAAAACTAAATTGTTACAAGAAAAAGGAGGCTTGTTCGTATTTCCTAAAGTGGAAAAAACGAATAAAACGTTAGAAAATAAGAAGGAATTTTTCGAAATCTACGCCCAACATTCACCATTCAATCTGCTGTCGTTCATGAAGAAAACCAAATACGGCGAGCGCAAATTTTGCAATATAGGTGATATGGCCCTGTTGGCGTTTTTAAAGCTGCTCATTTTATCCAAAAGCATAAATATGGAAAGTAAAGTGGACTTCATAAAGGCATCGAATGAGTTTAAAACGACCATTCAAGAAATTATAATGCGAGATATTTCAGATCACGGAATTCCTCACTTATCGTTCGACGAAACTCGGGAAGATTCAGCGGGAGGATCCTCGCAACCCAAAAGAGCTAAGTTAACGATGATAAGCAGAGGCCAAAAAAGGTCACGCTCTCGTACGCAAAGGAAGAACGATGAGAGAAAATCTGAAGCACCAGTGAAAGCGGTGGGAATTAGGGATTTAAAACACGAAATCGTTGATGTTTTGCAAAAATTAAATGACGATAGTTGGAATAAGGGGAAGAAAGATTATAATGACGTCCAGAAAAGATCGATTCAAATGCATCGGCGCATCGACTATTACGTTGATTTATTAAGGATGACATCGTTGAAATTCGTTTCCGCGACTTATCTTAAAATGTCGACGGGGAATTTTTTTCCTCGAGACTTTCTAGAAGATCAATTCACGAGCGAAATGAACAAAGTGAAGACTTTTTACTCGGATTTAACTTACGTACACGATGAATTGTATAGACCTCATTTTTATTTTTCACTAATTTAAAATGTATTTTTGTTAATAATATTGCAGAAATTTTGACATTTTTTGGTTATTTTAAATAAAACGTCAAAGAAAAGGTGTATATTTATTTCCCTTAATCTTACATTAAAACAATTCTTCAGATGACAAATTTTCTTTAAGAAAAAGAGAATGTTTTTTTAGTTTTTCAGGAAATATATAATAGCACACCACCTTATATATCTCCTCTCATCGTGCACCGCGTCGCGCGCGACGGGGATAGCGACTGGCTGCCACGAAATAAGAAACTCGATATTGATAAAATAATACCAGGTTTTCTAACATCGCCGTGTCTACTCGTCGCGCCTAATACTAGAATGGATTAAAAAAATTTAATTTTTAATTATCCAAGTCAAGCGCAATGACATCAACTGACCTACATACGATCGGTAAAAAAAATATCGAACTTCCGTTCGTGAACGGCGGTGTGTGAACGCGAGGCTTTTGACGACAGCGACTGGCCACGGCAAAATAAGAGACTCGAGATCGGTAAAGGAATTCGAGGTTTCGTAAACATCGCCGTGTCTAGGTGTCGCGTCTAATATTAGGAGCGGAGCGCTTAAAAATTTAACGATTAGGTATCTATGTCGCGCGCGACGACATTGACTGACCTACGTACGATCGATAAAAGACTTGGATGAAGATTACGTTCGTAAAAAGCGCGCGCAACGAAGCCCGCCGTCGTAAAAAAAAACAACAAGCGACGTATTACGTTTTAAAAATGATAAATATTAAAGGTTGATTCAAATGTTTCTTTTTCTTTTTAATGAATAAAATTACTTTTTTATTTTTTAATTATATAGAATAATAAATAAAATAATAAAGCATTAAAATTTTTGATATAAAAGAAGACATTTTCAGATATTTATCAGATACTGAAAATTAGTTCTACATAAACAATCAAACGCGATTGACGTATGAAGAAGCTAAGAACAATGGAAACTAAAATCAACTTGAGACACGCCTATACAATTGAGCTCCCCGAGAAAGGTAAATTCTCGGAAAAATCTGCGAACAACCCTTCGGAATTTACAGAAGATCACGCCAACCGTAATATCGACGACCGCGAGAAGAAAAAACTCTCGAACCCATCTGCGAACATCCTTTCAAAAATTACAAACGATTTCGCCAAGCGTATTAACGACGACCGCGAGCACGTTCCCTTGAAATGTATTTCCATCGCGAGGCAAGAGAACTCTGGAATTTTGAAAATTCATTCGAATGAATACGACAACAATTGTCCGGACGAAGGGCGAGCGAAAATAATTTATTCCTTAAAGTCGTTAGCAAATTTCCCCGATTTTACTCCCGTAGCCAATACCTGCGTGAAAATTGACAAAAGGCTCTGCTTGATGTTCAACGGAACCTATTTCTGGGAATTCGATTTTTTGAAGAAAAGCAAACGCGCGGGTATTGAGGAAAACGTGCTAATGGAAGAGGAGTGGGAGGCGAATGTTTTCGATACCTTCTGCGAATTGGCTAACGAATTGAACCAAAAACTGAAACCGATCTGCGATTCTAGCTCAACCGTTTTGGAAGAAATATGTTTTACTGAATCAGAGCAGAAGTACGAGAAGTTTTTTAACCAATACAACACCGAAATGAAATTTTTCGAAGAGCCACCAGAAAAAAAAATTAATTTCCATAAGCTCGTACCGCTGATCGATCAAATAGAAGATTTATCGCCCGTGAATTATCAAAACTATAGCCAGAAAAATATGAAAGAACAATACGGCAACCAATACTTTGGTTTCTACTTTTTAACGAAATACAACCTCGAGGGTCTAAAGATCGTGTTCTATATCAAAGGTAGTAGCGATAACAACTACCTCTTTTCCCTTCTGAATTTTCTACGGTGCTACAAAAAAATCGACGCGGCCATTGAATCTTGCGCGAAAGGCAATCGGTTTATCAAATTCGATAAAACCGGAACCACCAACGTAATGCTTCCTTTGAATAGTAAACCCGGGGGGAGCCCGTACGTTCCCGTGTTTTTGATCAACAAAAAAATTCCCGGCGATGGAAACGATAATGTTATTACGTCGCCATCCGGTATCTCCACTAGGGAAGAGGTCGATAGCGCGGTAATTAATACGAACGCGGAAATCGTAGTAGAAGATGAGAGCATATCGGCATCTAGCCCTTCCATCGGCGATATCGACGACGACGACGACGAGATCACTACTACTCTTCGCGCCGAGGAGTCTGAAGAAGAAAATAGTCGGGGGTGTAATAATGGGGACGATGGAAAAGTTGAAATCGAATACGAAAACGAGAATAATACCAACGCCGTCGCTGTAGACGTTGACGACGAAATAATTTCGGAAACCTCTTCCGTCAACGTTACCGATGAAGGAGAGAATTGTCGGGAGTGCATCCGTAGGGACTACGCGAATTGCGGGATCGAAAATGAAGAAAATACTGACGCTGCTGTAGACGTTGACGGGGACGAACGTATTTCGTCGGAAAGCTCTTGCGTAAGCGTTGCCGATGAAGAAAATTTACCGGTTAGTACTCATCGCGACGAGAACGTTCAAGAGGAGAGCAGTCAGGAGAGCGCTCTTAGGGACGACGACGTGAATAGCGGGATCGGAAACGAAAGTAAGGCCACCGGCGCCGCCGTAGACGTTGACGACGACGATGGTGGCCTTAACATTCTCCGCCAAAAAACAGAAATAAATTTGAGTAACTTTGGTGATTACGTGTCAGTCGATAAGGATTCTATCGCGGATGAAGAAATAGAACGGAGGTTACCTTCTAAAACGAACGTTGAAAGAGAACGTCACATTCTTCTTCTCTTCCCCAATTCTATTTATACCAACTTTGGTATTTATTCGAGAGAGACGTTTGACCAGTTGGTAAAAAAAATTGATTTCTTAAAGAAGTCGAAAATCATGCAAAATGATAAATCGGACGAGCGCTGGGATTTGGAATTCTTTTTCAAAATTAAACGGGTGCTGGGAAACGAGTTCATCTTGCAAAAAACCATCATCGATTTTGAGCTAATATGTTGCTACGGCGCCTTCTTATTAACCAATAAAGAAAATAATATTTGTTTATACCGAGAAGGCAAAGATGAGAAAAAAGGCTACGACATCTTTAACAAAATATTATCCGATGAAGAAAAGTTTCTCAAGAGCAAAAAGAATAATAAAGATAAGAAAGGTAAGAAAAAATCGACCTCTGAAGGAAAATCGTCTAAAAGGAGAGGAGGTAATGGCAGAGCAAGAAGCGGGATCGACCACGACGACGACGACGACGACGACGATGACGACCATCACCACGATGATGATGAAAGAGAAGATGATGAACGGGAGGAAGTAGAAGAAAGCGCGGGGGCTCAATCTCAAGGTGGTGATAAACCGGATGGAGAAAACGATAGATCTCAAGAAATGTATATTTCTCAGATGAAAAATAGCAGCTATATCATCAACCCCTCATTCGATCCTGATGTCACGTCGCTGTCTCAATTGAATTTGATATTGGCCAATAGGTTTTGCGTCCTTTATAACATCGTGAATAACCCCAAGCTATATCTACGGTTGATGGAAAGTAATGGCTATGTTTTCAATGGAGATTTGTCATATTCATCGTTAAACCGTGAGCAAAGACACGATAAATATTTCGATCGTTGTAATGATCTGAGAATATTTTTCGACGACTACGTAGTCAACCGCTTCCGGGTGAAAAAAATTTGCAAATCGTGCTTTGATACAAAATTTAAAACAACTCTTTCCAAAGGTCTTAAAGAAATTTACGATCTCGGGGTCCGAGAACGAAACGAATATTGTTACATAAATCACCCTCTTTCGTCTTGTCACTTGAGCGATTTTCGTTCCAGAGAATTCGTTTCGGTAATTCAAAACATGTTTCCATCCTTTAAAATGTGTGAAGGGATCGCATCCGTCAAAATCATTAAGGAACATTTTTGCGTTCCGTTTAATTTATCGCTATATTTACAGCTGCAAGGCGCGGAAAAAATTTGGCCCGATACGTTATTTAATTGCGGAATACACAGGGAAAGCCCCAAATTACTTACCTTAGAACGTAACGCGTCCCTCATGAATCTCCTCGAGGGGCTGAATTACAATATTTGCTACAACGATATGCTTTCGCTTTCCGACGTTTCCAACTACATCGGATTCACGAAAAAGGCAGACGATGACGAGGACGAAGATGAATCTTTCGATTCCGACATTGGTAAAACGTCAACGAAGAATCGAATGAGCAAAGAGTTAGAGGCAACGACGGAAAAATTAAACCCCAGGCTAGTAACGAAATTGCTGGAAGAATTAAGATGTTATCAACATCGAAACGTATCCGAAAGGCCTAACCTATACGAAATTTTGAGCGTCATACACGGGACCGATGAACACCTACACGGAGATTTCGATTATGAACAACGGTATTTTCAAATAACGTGTGCGATCTTGTTCGAAGAAAAGACACTTTCTGCATTAGATCTTAATCAAATGGTCGTCAACGTAAGCGGATTTTACGAACGTCTAGACAAATCTTTCAAAGCGATTGGCGGTTTCGACGATATTGTTTCCAGTAGGAAAGAGAAAGTTCCCGATTTAATGGCTATCGCGGAAACGATGAATAAATTCGAAGATGTGAAGGAAGACGCCGCCAAAAAAGGAAAACCAGTACACGAATCCTGGGAGGCGATGGAAATAAGTTGGGATTATATATCCGAAAGCGAAAGCGAGAGCTTGCGAGAAAGAAGAAAGTTGGTCGCGGGAATGGATAACTTGTATTTGAAAATGCAGAGGCAGTTTTACCCTATAATATTGAGCGAGATCGACTGGAACGAACAAATATTTTTCCTGTGCGAAGAAACCTCCAGGACCGACATTTTTTCGTTTCTCACTTTTTCAGGAAAAATCGTCATCACATACCTCCGTCTTCGAGGTATTTTTGCCGGGCTAAAAGAAAAGCTCGAGGACGGCGGTTGTTTCAGGGACCATCAGCTCTTTCGAGAAATGTATGATAAATTTAAAATGAATAAATCGAAAGATAAAGAAGCGTTTAGAGAATTCGTCGTTAAGGACGCCTTCTTGGGGAAAAATTTTCCGATGAAAAGAGAGGAAGAAAAAAACGCCTCCACCGCCGCCTCCACCGCTGCTATTTCTTCTCCTGGTCCAGCTGCCGCTTACGAAGAAAAGAAAATTAGATACGAATTTTCATGCTTCATTTATTTTTGCTTATATTGGAGTTGGATTTTCAATTACGTCCGAATGGAACACGTGTCCGTGCTAACGTCGTTAAGGAAAATTTTAGAAAGAAATTTTAATTCTCTGCTCCAAGTCTGGAACACCGTAATGAATTTCTCAGAGGTCAAGGAATTATCGGCTGAAAGGGAAACTAACGATTTAGAAGCCCTCGTTAATGTTTTAAAGGCCAAAGTTTTTGGATTCATATATTTTTCGAAAGAGAGAGCCGTCCAATTCAAAAGGTCGTTGGATGTAGATAGCTTTTGTCGGTACGAAATTAACGAAGGCTGGATGAAATTCGTGAAGGACTACACCACCCCGATACTCGGTGCTCAAATCGCGAAACGGAAATTTATTCCACTCTTGTTTTACAAGCTATGCGCGGAGTATTGTCACAAATACGATGTCAAAAATTGTTTTTCGCACTTGGTGTCGATCGTACTGGACGGACGCGCACCGAGCTTGGGGGTGAAGAACGACGACGATGATAATGATGTGGATGATTATGGCGATACCGCCGACGATGATTTACGGAATGTCGACGACGACGACGACGAATATTCGGTTAACGAGAGAGTTATTAATAGGATTAAAACTATTCGAAAAAATTTAAGAATAATCCCGAATTTCGATTCCGAGGCATTTTTAAGCGCTTTGAAAAAGGAGATGGAATGTCACAAAGATCGAATGAAAAACCGATTTGACCAAAAAGAAAGAAATAGGCAGAAATTGGCTTGTAAACGAGGTTCCCGCCGCGTGTATTACGAGCCTCCACCTAAATTTTGGAAAATGGAATTACCCGCGGAAAAGAAAGAGAAAGCGGAAATTATTATGTGGAACGATTTCGTCGACAAAGTAGAAGAATTCATTCTTCGTCAGCTAGAACCAACCGAAAAAGCGTCGTCATCTTCCGCTTTTGGTAACAACGATTCTTCGCCGTCATTATTTAAAATACTGAACAAAAGGTGCGATTTATTCAACGATATAAAAGAAGACGATGGCATTTACGAGTTTATGTTTCCGTCCTCGTCGGATGAAATGACCATCGTCGACAAATATATATTGGACCGATTCTATAAAGCGAAAATTGGAAAAAATTACAACGATAGAAACACGGAGAATAAATTTATCCTTTTGTTATTTCTCTCGGGGTATTTTCTATCATTCGCCGTCGACAACGACTGGATTTTCTTCCCGTCGTCGTTCTCTCTTTCTTCATTCACGACCCTGTTCAAAAGGATAAATTTATTCTCCGTGTTTCTATCGTTGTAATTTTTTCCAATTTTCGCTTTATAGAATCGGTCCAATATATATTTGTCGACGATGGTCATTTCATCCGACGAGGACGGAAACATAAACTCGTAAATGCCATCGTCTTCTTTTATATCGTTGAATAAATCGCACCTTTTGTTCAGTATTTTAAATAATGACGGCGAAGAATCGTTGTTACCAAAAGCGGAAGATGACGACGCTTTTTCGGTTGGTTCTAGCTGACGAAGAATGAATTCTTCTACTTTGTCGACGAAATCGTTCCACATAATAATTTCCGCTTTCTCTTTCTTTTCCGCGGGTAATTCCATTTTCCAAAATTTAGGTGGAGGCTCGTAATACACGCGGCGGGAACCTCGTTTACAAGCCAATTTCTGCCTATTTCTTTCTTTTTGGTCAAATCGGTTTTTCATTCGATCTTTGTGACATTCCATCTCCTTTTTCAAAGCGCTTAAAAATGCCTCGGAATCGAAATTCGGGATTATTCTTAAATTTTTTCGAATAGTTTTAATCCTATTAATAACTCTCTCGTTAACCGAATATTCGTCGTCGTCGTCGTCGACATTCCGTAAATCATCGTCGGCGGTATCGCCATAATCATCCACATCATTATCATCGTCGTCGTTCTTCACCCCCAAGCTCGGTGCGCGTCCGTCCAGTACGATCGACACCAAGTGCGAAAAACAATTTTTGACATCGTATTTGTGACAATACTCCGCGCATAGCTTGTAAAACAAGAGTGGAATAAATTTCCGTTTCGCGATTTGAGCACCGAGTATCGGGGTGGTGTAGTCCTTCACGAATTTCATCCAGCCTTCGTTAATTTCGTACCGACAAAAGCTATCTACATCCAACGACCTTTTGAATTGGACGGCTCTCTCTTTCGAAAAATATATGAATCCAAAAACTTTGGCCTTTAAAACATTAACGAGGGCTTCTAAATCGTTAGTTTCCCTTTCAGCCGATAATTCCTTGACCTCTGAGAAATTCATTACGGTGTTCCAGACTTGGAGCAGAGAATTAAAATTTCTTTCTAAAATTTTCCTTAACGACGTTAGCACGGACACGTGTTCCATTCGGACGTAATTGAAAATCCAACTCCAATATAAGCAAAAATAAATGAAGCATGAAAATTCGTATCTAATTTTCTTTTCTTCGTAAGCGGCAGCTGGACCAGGAGAAGAAATAGCAGCGGTGGAGGCGGCGGTGGAGGCGTTTTTTTCTTCCTCTCTTTTCATCGGAAAATTTTTCCCCAAGAAGGCGTCCTTAACGACGAATTCTCTAAACGCTTCTTTATCTTTCGATTTATTCATTTTAAATTTATCATACATTTCTCGAAAGAGCTGATGGTCCCTGAAACAACCGCCGTCCTCGAGCTTTTCTTTTAGCCCGGCAAAAATACCTCGAAGACGGAGGTATGTGATGACGATTTTTCCTGAAAAAGTGAGAAACGAAAAAATGTCGGTCCTGGAGGTTTCTTCGCACAGGAAAAATATTTGTTCGTTCCAGTCGATCTCGCTCAATATTATAGGGTAAAACTGCCTCTGCATTTTCAAATACAAGTTATCCATTCCCGCGACCAACTTTCTTCTTTCTCGCAAGCTCTCGCTTTCGCTTTCGGATATATAATCCCAACTTATTTCCATCGCCTCCCAGGATTCGTGTACTGGTTTTCCTTTTTTGGCGGCGTCTTCCTTCACATCTTCGAATTTATTCATCGTTTCCGCGATAGCCATTAAATCGGGAACTTTCTCTTTCCTACTGGAAACAATATCGTCGAAACCGCCAATCGCTTTGAAAGATTTGTCTAGACGTTCGTAAAATCCGCTTACGTTGACGACCATTTGATTAAGATCTAATGCAGAAAGTGTCTTTTCTTCGAACAAGATCGCACACGTTATTTGAAAATACCGTTGTTCATAATCGAAATCTCCGTGTAGGTGTTCATCGGTCCCGTGTATGACGCTCAAAATTTCGTATAGGTTAGGCCTTTCGGATACGTTTCGATGTTGATAACATCTTAATTCTTCCAGCAATTTCGTTACTAGCCTGGGGTTTAATTTTTCCGTCGTTGCCTCTAACTCTTTGCTCATTCGATTCTTCGTTGACGTTTTACCAATGTCGGAATCGAAAGATTCATCTTCGTCCTCGTCATCGTCTGCCTTTTTCGTGAATCCGATGTAGTTGGAAACGTCGGAAAGCGAAAGCATATCGTTGTAGCAAATATTGTAATTCAGCCCCTCGAGGAGATTCATGAGGGACGCGTTACGTTCTAAGGTAAGTAATTTGGGGCTTTCCCTGTGTATTCCGCAATTAAATAACGTATCGGGCCAAATTTTTTCCGCGCCTTGCAGCTGTAAATATAGCGATAAATTAAACGGAACGCAAAAATGTTCCTTAATGATTTTGACGGATGCGATCCCTTCACACATTTTAAAGGATGGAAACATGTTTTGAATTACCGAAACGAATTCTCTGGAACGAAAATCGCTCAAGTGACAAGACGAAAGAGGGTGATTTATGTAACAATATTCGTTTCGTTCTCGGACCCCGAGATCGTAAATTTCTTTAAGACCTTTGGAAAGAGTTGTTTTAAATTTTGTATCAAAGCACGATTTGCAAATTTTTTTCACCCGGAAGCGGTTGACTACGTAGTCGTCGAAAAATATTCTCAGATCATTACAACGATCGAAATATTTATCGTGTCTTTGCTCACGGTTTAACGATGAATATGACAAATCTCCATTGAAAACATAGCCATTACTTTCCATCAACCGTAGATATAGCTTGGGGTTATTCACGATGTTATAAAGGACGCAAAACCTATTGGCCAATATCAAATTCAATTGAGACAGCGACGTGACATCAGGATCGAATGAGGGGTTGATGATATAGCTGCTATTTTTCATCTGAGAAATATACATTTCTTGAGATCTATCGTTTTCTCCATCCGGTTTATCACCACCTTGAGATTGAGCCCCCGCGCTTTCTTCTACTTCCTCCCGTTCATCATCTTCTCTTTCATCATCATCGTGGTGATGGTCGTCATCGTCGTCGTCGTCGTCGTCGTCGTGGTCGATCCCGCTTCTTGCTCTGCCATTACCTCCTCTCCTTTTAGACGATTTTCCTTCAGAGGTCGATTTTTTCTTACCTTTCTTATCTTTATTATTCTTTTTGCTCTTGAGAAACTTTTCTTCATCGGATAATATTTTGTTAAAGATGTCGTAGCCTTTTTTCTCATCTTTGCCTTCTCGGTATAAACAAATATTATTTTCTTTATTGGTTAATAAGAAGGCGCCGTAGCAACATATTAGCTCAAAATCGATGATGGTTTTTTGCAAGATGAACTCGTTTCCCAGCACCCGTTTAATTTTGAAAAAGAATTCCAAATCCCAGCGCTCGTCCGATTTATCATTTTGCATGATTTTCGACTTCTTTAAGAAATCAATTTTTTTTACCAACTGGTCAAACGTCTCTCTCGAATAAATACCAAAGTTGGTATAAATAGAATTGGGGAAGAGAAGAAGAATGTGACGTTCTCTTTCAACGTTCGTTTTAGAAGGTAACCTCCGTTCTATTTCTTCATCCGCGATAGAATCCTTATCGACTGACACGTAATCACCAAAGTTACTCAAATTTATTTCTGTTTTTTGGCGGAGAATGTTAAGGCCACCATCGTCGTCGTCAACGTCTACGGCGGCGCCGGTGGCCTTACTTTCGTTTCCGATCCCGCTATTCACGTCGTCGTCCCTAAGAGCGCTCTCCTGACTGCTCTCCTCTTGAACGTTCTCGTCGCGATGAGTACTAACCGGTAAATTTTCTTCATCGGCAACGCTTACGCAAGAGCTTTCCGACGAAATACGTTCGTCCCCGTCAACGTCTACAGCAGCGTCAGTATTTTCTTCATTTTCGATCCCGCAATTCGCGTAGTCCCTACGGATGCACTCCCGACAATTCTCTCCTTCATCGGTAACGTTGACGGAAGAGGTTTCCGAAATTATTTCGTCGTCAACGTCTACAGCGACGGCGTTGGTATTATTCTCGTTTTCGTATTCGATTTCAACTTTTCCATCGTCCCCATTATTACACCCCCGACTATTTTCTTCTTCAGACTCCTCGGCGCGAAGAGTAGTAGTGATCTCGTCGTCGTCGTCGTCGATATCGCCGATGGAAGGGCTAGATGCCGATATGCTCTCATCTTCTACTACGATTTCCGCGTTCGTATTAATTACCGCGCTATCGACCTCTTCCCTAGTGGAGATACCGGATGGCGACGTAATAACATTATCGTTTCCATCGCCGGGAATTTTTTTGTTGATCAAAAACACGGGAACGTACGGGCTCCCCCCGGGTTTACTATTCAAAGGAAGCATTACGTTGGTGGTTCCGGTTTTATCGAATTTGATAAACCGATTGCCTTTCGCGCAAGATTCAATGGCCGCGTCGATTTTTTTGTAGCACCGTAGAAAATTCAGAAGGGAAAAGAGGTAGTTGTTATCGCTACTACCTTTGATATAGAACACGATCTTTAGACCCTCGAGGTTGTATTTCGTTAAAAAGTAGAAACCAAAGTATTGGTTGCCGTATTGTTCTTTCATATTTTTCTGGCTATAGTTTTGATAATTCACGGGCGATAAATCTTCTATTTGATCGATCAGCGGTACGAGCTTATGGAAATTAATTTTTTTTTCTGGTGGCTCTTCGAAAAATTTCATTTCGGTGTTGTATTGGTTAAAAAACTTCTCGTACTTCTGCTCTGATTCAGTAAAACATATTTCTTCCAAAACGGTTGAGCTAGAATCGCAGATCGGTTTCAGTTTTTGGTTCAATTCGTTAGCCAATTCGCAGAAGGTATCGAAAACATTCGCCTCCCACTCCTCTTCCATTAGCACGTTTTCCTCAATACCCGCGCGTTTGCTTTTCTTCAAAAAATCGAATTCCCAGAAATAGGTTCCGTTGAACATCAAGCAGAGCCTTTTGTCAATTTTCACGCAGGTATTGGCTACGGGAGTAAAATCGGGGAAATTTGCTAACGACTTTAAGGAATAAATTATTTTCGCTCGCCCTTCGTCCGGACAATTGTTGTCGTATTCATTCGAATGAATTTTCAAAATTCCAGAGTTCTCTTGCCTCGCGATGGAAATACATTTCAAGGGAACGTGCTCGCGGTCGTCGTTAATACGCTTGGCGAAATCGTTTGTAATTTTTGAAAGGATGTTCGCAGATGGGTTCGAGAGTTTTTTCTTCTCGCGGTCGTCGATATTACGGTTGGCGTGATCTTCTGTAAATTCCGAAGGGTTGTTCGCAGATTTTTCCGAGAATTTACCTTTCTCGGGGAGCTCAATTGTATAGGCGTGTCTCAAGTTGATTTTAGTTTCCATTGTTCTTAGCTTCTTCATACGTCAATCGCGTTTGATTGTTTATGTAGAACTAATTTTCAGTATCTGATAAATATCTGAAAATGTCTTCTTTTATATCAAAAATTTTAATGCTTTATTATTTTATTTATTATTCTATATAATTAAAAAATAAAAAAGTAATTTTATTCATTAAAAAGAAAAAGAAACATTTGAATCAACCTTTAATATTTATCATTTTTAAAACGTAATACGTCGCTTGTTGTTTTTTTTTACGACGGCGGGCTTCGTTGCGCGCGCTTTTTACGAACGTAATCTTCATCCAAGTCTTTTATCGATCGTACGTAGGTCAGTCAATGTCGTCGCGCGCGACATAGATACCTAATCGTTAAATTTTTAAGCGCTCCGCTCCTAATATTAGACGCGACACCTAGACACGGCGATGTTTACGAAACCTCGAATTCCTTTACCGATCTCGAGTCTCTTATTTTGCCGTGGCCAGTCGCTGTCGTCAAAAGCCTCGCGTTCACACACCGCCGTTCACGAACGGAAGTTCGATATTTTTTTTACCGATCGTATGTAGGTCAGTTGATGTCATTGCGCTTGACTTGGATAATTAAAAATTAAATTTTTTTAATCCATTCTAGTATTAGGCGCGACGAGTAGACACGGCGATGTTAGAAAACCTGGTATTATTTTATCAATATCGAGTTTCTTATTTCGTGGCAGCCAGTCGCTATCCCCGTCGCGCGCGACGCGGTGCACGATGAGAGGAGATATATAAGGTGGTGTGCTATTATATATTTCCTGAAAAACTAAAAAAACATTCTCTTTTTCTTAAAGAAAATTTGTCATCTGAAGAATTGTTTTAATGTAAGATTAAGGGAAATAAATATACACCTTTTCTTTGACGTTTTATTTAAAATAACCAAAAAATGTCAAAATTTCTGCAATATTATTAACAAAAATACATTTTAAATTAGTGAAAAATAAAAATGAGGTCTATACAATTCATCGTGTACGTAAGTTAAATCCGAGTAAAAAGTCTTCACTTTGTTCATTTCGCTCGTGAATTGATCTTCTAGAAAGTCTCGAGGAAAAAAATTCCCCGTCGACATTTTAAGATAAGTCGCGGAAACGAATTTCAACGATGTCATCCTTAATAAATCAACGTAATAGTCGATGCGCCGATGCATTTGAATCGATCTTTTCTGGACGTCATTATAATCTTTCTTCCCCTTATTCCAACTATCGTCATTTAATTTTTGCAAAACATCAACGATTTCGTGTTTTAAATCCCTAATTCCCACCGCTTTCACTGGTGCTTCAGATTTTCTCTCATCGTTCTTCCTTTGCGTACGAGAGCGTGACCTTTTTTGGCCTCTGCTTATCATCGTTAACTTAGCTCTTTTGGGTGGCGAGGATCCTCCCGCTGAATCTTCCCGAGTTTCGTCGAACGATAAGTGAGGAATTCCGTGATCTGAAATATCTCGCATTATAATTTCTTGAATGGTCGTTTTAAACTCATTCGATGCCTTTATGAAGTCCACTTTACTTTCCATATTTATGCTTTTGGATAAAATGAGCAGCTTTAAAAACGCCAACAGGGCCATATCACCTATATTGCAAAATTTGCGCTCGCCGTATTTGGTTTTCTTCATGAACGACAGCAGATTGAATGGTGAATGTTGGGCGTAGATTTCGAAAAATTCCTTCTTATTTTCTAACGTTTTATTCGTTTTTTCCACTTTAGGAAATACGAACAAGCCTCCTTTTTCTTGTAACAATTTAGTTTTTAACCAGTTTACGGTAGACTTCGATTCCTCTAAAATTAATCTCAGGTCTTGAAAATTTGACGATACGACTGGTTCCGATTGAAACTTCGTCGCTGAAGGAAATAATCCTTCGTCGAAGGAAAAATTAAACCAGCAGCTGTCGGTGCTATTATCAGAAATTATCGCGTGCGAAAGAAAACTATTCCACTCGGTATCAGAACGCTCACCTCCAGCGTTTCTTTTCAATTTATAACCAACCACGGGATTTATTCCCAATAAAAATAAAATCGATGAGGGAAGTCCGAGAACGTGCGGTGCTGGCAATTTATCCTTAAAATGTACCCCTAAAATTAAATCGAAAACGTCGTTGTAGGATAATTCATTTATTCTTTTCCAATTGAGACCGTAGACCAATCCGAGAAAGATTTCGATGACTATCAAACATTTCCGACGCATTTCCTCTTTCGGACAAGTTGAAGTCGCTTTATCGATTACGTTCAAGCTATTTTTTAACGCATTGAAAATCGATGAGCTCATTAATGGGAAAACTGGGGATTTCACTAGATTATTTTCGTGGGGCCTTTTTCCAAGTAATTTAAAACCATTAATGTTATTCTCCTCACTAAACACCATGCGAGTAAATAAACATTTAAGAACGTCGTCCCTCAGCAGCTGAGCCATACAGGAATTTTGGAATATCTTTAACACTTTAACGTAGTCATTCGGATTAATGTAGAACGATAGAAGGAAAAAATATAGCTTGAGCGAAAAATAATTCAAAGGGGATGTGGATAGTAAATCGCAATTTGGATTTATCAAAAACATGACGGCGTTAAAGATAAACAAATCAGTGTACATATTCACTATGTTATGCTCTCTGTATTTCGCGCAACTCCCATCATTTCCTTTCTTAACCAATTGTGAAGCCATTTTTCTAATTTTTTCTTCTACGTTTATTACCATCGCTTGCTCTGTGTTGGGTTTTTCGGACCGACACGATGTTGAAATTTCCCGAAGGCAACTGTGAATTATTTGACTCCGAGTGATTGGAATATTGTTCAACTTAATACTTCTTTTCCTTTCTTCCGAGCTTAATTTTTCGTATTCCTCCTCAGTAAAGTTTTTGAAATTAAATTCGCAGCCGATGTTCTCCGATTCCGATGGTCTTGGAATTATTAAATATAGAGATGTGTCTTCCTTTTCTTCTTGATCGTAAATTTCGTCTGAAAAAGACGACTTAAATATATCAGCGTTTCGGTAAGATTTTTCGAGATCGCGTTTTTCTCTTTTAAAATAACCTCTTTCTTTTACGTTATTGAGAAACACTTCTTCATTCTCAGAATCTGAAAAATATTTTCCTTCTCTTTCGTTATCTCGCAACATGAGCAACGATCGTTCTACTGCTAAATTTAAAATCTGAATTTTATTTTCCAAAATAATTTTTTTTGTCTCTGTGTCGTGTCTGTAAAAAAGATAACACTCTCGTTTCACTCTTTCCCGACGTTGTTCTTTAGAAAGGTACTTCCAATAGATTTCATCGCGATGAGTTATATTGGCATCGTTTTCTATCGTCCTCCAATTATTCGAGAAAAACAAACTATTGAAATCAATTTGGCGATTGTTTTTTTTTAAATCAAAGATTTTTTGTCGTTTTGTACAGTCGTCACCTCGCACAAATTTCGAATATTCTTTAATTAGGTCGTCTATTTCTTCAATGTGATCCTTGTTAGTAGGAACCCGTTGTTGATTTGAATTTAGGGCGGCGGCGGATGCGACGGTGGCGTCAGTCACTAGGTTTATCTTTTCCATCGTTCTTATAACTAAAATAATTTGGTAGATTCGATCACTTTTATTAACTCATTTTAAACCATATTCTTTTTTTATATTAATATAATAATAAAAGAAATAAAGTTTTTAAAAATATATATTTTATTGTCATCATTGAATTTTAATTTCTGCGTTCCTACGGGTTGAAGGTGTGTAGTGGATTAGGGATCGGTGTCTATCCCTCCGGGCTCCCCTTTTTTTCAAAAAAAGGGTTATGCGATCGTCTTCAAAATCTCTCTTCAGATTTGTCAGCTTTTATACGAGGTCCGAACAACTGGGTTATTCATGCGATTCTCCTCTCCGGCAAACCGAACGAACTGATAATGATTCCCATATACGCGATGATTCTACGAGGGCGAATTCCGAAGAAGAGTTGTCAGTTTATTTCGGAAGCTGTGCTGAGTGCACGTGTTTTATAACTCTCTCTCTCTCTCTCTCTCTCTCTCTCTCTCTCTCTCTCTCTCTCTCTCAAGAAAGGCGATTCGGGGGTCCATAGGATGCTGGACGAAGGGAGAAGGCGTCGTCGAACGGTCGTGAAAGAGACTAACGAACGGAGCATCGAAACGGTAAGGTTGTTAATATTTTTATAAGTGTTATATAAAAAAGTCGACTATCGACAAAAACTAATGAAAGGCGCGCCGCCGCCTTATAATCAAAAATGAAAATTATGTGGTAATAAGTAAATTAATATTGACATTTTTTTTAAAAGATAGTGAAAGATAGTGATGATTGAAATTAGCGCACATAAAAATTGAAAATTACCAGTCTAGTCTACCTTCTTCAAGGAGCTCGCCCATCGCCCTCGTGAAACGCGATGGTTATATGAGGGCTAATTCCGAAGAAGAAGAGTCGGTTTGTTTTGGAAGCGGTGCTGAAAGGACGTGTTTTATAACTCTCTCTGAAGAAAAACGCTTTAGCGGTTCATAGGATGCTGGACGAAGGGAGAAGGCGTCGTCGAACGGTCGTGAAAGAGACTCGCGAACAGAGCACCGAAACGGTAAGGTTGTAAATAATTTTATTAATGTTATATAAAAAAGTCATTTACTGACAAAAACAAATGAAAAGCATGACGCCTCCCCGTATTTAAAAGCGGTAATAAGTAAAATTACATATAATTTTTTTTAAAGATTTTGATTGAAAATGGCTCGAAAAAAAAGTTGAAAATTTTTATCAGTCGATCTATCTTGTCCAACGAGTTCACCCATCGCCCTCGTGAAGCGCGTTGACTAAGCAAAAATCCCAAAGATAAGTCAGTGATAATTCTCTCTCAAGAAAGGCGCTTCAGCGGCCCATAGGATGTTGGACGAATGGAGAAGACGCGGTGGAAAAAAATCGCAACGATTTCGTCGTGGTGTTCTATTTTATTAAATCTTCGCCTCGGGTGAGTTTTTTTAAAAGTTTCTCTTAAATTTTAGATTTAAAAATTATTTAAGTAATCTATTATTAATAATAAACAAATTTTGGAAACGGTGCTGATCGGACGTGTTTTATAATTCTCTCTCAAGAAAGGCGCGCAACCACCTCCCCATATTCATAAAGGAAAATTATGCAGTAATATGTAAATTTATTTTTTTTTTTTTTTTAAAGATCGTGATTGAAATTGGCGGCAAAAAAAATTGAAACTTATCAGTTGAGTCTATCTTCTTCAACGAGTTTGCTCATCGCCCTCGTCAAACGCGACGACTATACGAGGGAGAATTCCGAAGAAGAAGATTCAGTTTATTTTGGATGCGGTGCTGACTGGACGTGATCTATAATTCTCTCAAGAAAGGCGCTTCAGCGGGCATAGGATGTTGGACGAATGGAGAAGGCGCGGTGAAATATAATAGCAACGATTTCGTCGTGGCATTCCATTTTAGGAAATCTTCGCCTTGGGTGAGTTTTTTTTAAAAGTTTTTCTTAAATTTTAGATTTAAAAATTATTTAAGTAAAATCTGTTATTATTAATAAACAAATTTTGGAAAAGGTGCTGAGCGAATGTGTTTTATAATTCTTTTTCGAGAAAGACGCGCCGCTGCCCATATTCAAAATTGAAAATTATGAAGTAATAAGTAAATTTATACAATTATATTTTTTTTAAAGATCGTGATTGAAATTGCCGCCAAAAAAAATTGAAACTTATCAGTCGAGTCTATCTTCTTCAACGAGTTCGCTCATCGCCCTCGTGAAACGCGACGACTAAACGAGGGCGAATTCCGAAGAAGAAGAATGAGTTTATTTTCGAAGTGGTGCTGAGTGGACGTGTTTTAAATTCTCTCTCAAGAAAGGCGCTTCGGCGGCCCATTGGATGTTGGACGAATGGACGTTCGCGCTTCCGAATAACGAGGATAACGCTCGTCGTCGATCGGTCGTGAAAGAGACTCGTGAGGAGCACCGAAACGGTAAGGTTTTAAATAATTCAATAAATGTTATATAAAAGTCGTTTACTGAAAAAATTATTCAATGGCGTGTCGCCTCCCTCATATTTAAAAATTAAAATTATGCTGTAATAAGTTAATTTATATCATTTTTTTTAAAAGATTGTGATTGAAAAAGGCACCAAGGAAAATTGAAAATTATCAGTCGATCCTATCTTCTTCAACGAGTTCGCCCATCGCCCTCGTGAAGCGTGATGACTAAGGGCGAATTCCGAAGAAGATGAGTCAGTGTATTTTGGAAGCGGTGCTGTGCGGACGTGTTTTATAATTCTCTTTTGAGAAAGGCGCTTCGGCTGCCCATGGGATGATGGAAGAATGGAAAAGTCTCGATGAAAAAAAGAATAGCGATCACACCCATTTCGTCGCGGCGTAATATTTTAGGAAGTCTTCGCCTCGGGTAAGTGTTTTTAAAAAGTTTCTCCTAATTTTAGACTTAAAATAATTTAGGTAAGCCCATTATGTCATGGCATACTGCGAAACGCGAGACTCACTCGCCCTTCCGAATATCGGGGATGCCGAGTCATCGTCGAACGATCGGTCGTGAAAGAAACTCTGCTGGACTAAGGGAGAAGGCGCCTATTACGTCGTGGCGTACTCTGAAATGCGAGACGCGCACGCGCTTCCAAACCACGGGGATGCGGCGTCATCGTCGAACGGTCGTGAAATAGATTCGCTAACGGAGCACCAACAAGGTAAGGTTGTAAATAATTTTATAAATGTTATGAAAGTCTTTTACTGACAAATAATTAATGAAAGGCGCGCCGCAGCCTCAAATTCAAAAATGAAAATGATACGGTAATAAGTAAATTTATGTAAATTTTTTTTAAAGATTGTGATTGAAATTGGCGCGAAGAAAAAATTGAAAATTATTAGTCGAGTCTATCTTCTTTAACGAGTTCACCCATCGTCCTCATGAAACGCGAATACCATGAAAAAGACGAATTCCGAAGAAGACGAGTCAGTTTCTTTTGGAAGCGGTGCTGAGCGGACGTGTTTTATAATTCTCTCTCAAGAAAGGCGCTTTGGCGGTCCATAGGATGCTGGACGAAGAGAGAAGGCGCGGTGAGAAAAAAAGGGCATCGATTACGTCGTGGAGTTCTATTTTAGGAAAATTTTGCCTCGGGTAAGTTTTTTTTAAAGTTTCTTGTAGAATGTAGCTTTAAAAATTATTTAAGTGAAAACTATTTTCTTAAAAAAAAGTTGCTTCCCGCTAAAAAGTAAAGGCTCTTCATAAGCCTTGAAAAAAAAGCCGTTTTCCGCCATAAAACTAAAGGCGCGTCGCCGCCCTTTGAGAGAAAAGTAAAGTTTCCTATAGTTAGTAAATTTACATATATATATATATATATATTATATTTAATTTCATAAACGTTGAAAAAAGTCGTTTCCCGCCAAAAACTATATGCGCGCCGCCGCCCTAAATGCGAGTCAGTTTACTTTGGAAGTGGTAGTGAGCGGACGTGTTTTATAATTCTCTCTGAAGAATGGCGTTTCGGCGGCCATTAGGATGCTGGACGAAAGGAGAAGCGCGGTGAGAAAAAAAAGCAACGATTACGTCGTGGCGTTCTATTTTAGGAAATCTTTGCCTCGGGTAAGTTTTTTTTAAGTTTCTCTGTAGAATGTAGCTTTAAAAATTATTTAGGTGAAAACTATTTTTTTAAAAAAAAAGTTGTTTCCCGCTAAAAAGTAAAGGCGCTTCATAAGCCTTGAAAAAAAAATCGTTTTCCGCCATAAAACTAAAGGCGCGTCGCCGCCCTAAGTGAGAAAAGTAAATTTTCCTATAGTTAGTAAATTACAGTATTATATAATATAGTATTATATCTATTAATATATATATATATATACTATATTATTTATATATATAATATATATATATAAATTATATAATATATATTATATATTATATATATTATTCATATATTATATATATATATATATATATATATACTATAATATATATAATATATATATATAATAATATATATTTAATTTCCATACAATCGTAAAAAGTCGTTTCCCGCCAAAAACTATATGCGCGCCGCCGCCCTAAAGGCGAGTCAGTTTACTTTGGAAGTGGTAGTGAGCGGACGTGTTTTATACAACTTTAGTTTTTGGCGGGAAACGACTTTTTTCACGTTTATGAAATTAAATTAATATATATTTATTATATATATATATAAATATATAGTATATATATATATATATTATATTAATATATATAAATAAATATACATTATTATTATTAGTATTATATATATATATATATATATACTATACTTATATATAATATATATATATCATATATATTTATTATATATAATTATATTATATATTATGTAATTTTAACTACTATAGGAAATTTACATATACTATATATAATATATATATATACTATATATATTATATATATATTATATTATTATATAATATATATATATATTATATATTATATATACTTTAATATATATATATATAGTATTATATTAATAATTATATATTATATATAATATATATTATATAATATATAAATATATATATTTAATTTCATAAACGTGAAAAAAGTCGTTTCCCGCCAAAAACTATATGCGCGCCGCCGCCCTAAAGGCGAGTCAGTTTACTTTGGAAGTGGTAGTGAGCGGACGTGTTTTATAATTCTCTCTGAAGAATGGCGTTTCGGCGGCCATTAGGATGCTGGACGAAAGGAGAAGGCGCGGTGAGAAAAAAAAGCAACGATACGTCGTGGTGTTCTATTTTAGGAAATCTTTGCCTCGGGTAAGTTTTTTTTAAGTTTCTCTTTGAATTTAGATTTAAAAATTATTTAGGTATAATATGTTACCTTGCAAAAAGTCGTTTCCAACCCAAAACTAAAGGCGCTTGCTAAATCTTGAAAAAAAAGTTGTTTTCCGCATAAAATTAAAAGCGCGCCGCCACCCTAAGTGCGAAACGGAAATTTTCCTATAGTAAGTAAATGTATATATATATATACACTTTTTTTTAATTTAATAAATATTGAAAAAATTCGTTTCCCGCCAAAACTAAATGCGCGCCGCCGTCCTAAATGCGAGTCAGTTTAGTTTGGAAGTGGTGGAGAGCGGACGTGTTTTACAATTATCTCTGAAGAATGGCGCTTCGGCGGCCTATATGATGCTGGACGAAGGGAGAAGGCGCGGTGAGAAAAAAAAGGCAACGATTATGTCGTGTCGTTCAATTTTAGGAAATCTTCTCCTCGGGTGAGTTTTTTTAAAAGCTTCTCTTAAATTTTAGATTTAAAAATTATTTAAGTTAATCTATTATTATTAGTAATCAAATTTTGGAAGCGGTGCTTAGCGGACGTGTTTTATAATTCTCTCTCGAGAAAGGAGCCCCGCCACACTATATGCAAAAATGAAAATTATGCAGTAATAAGTAAATTTATATAAAAATATTTTTTTTAAAGATCGTGATTGAAATTGGCGAGAAAAAAAATTGAAAATTATCAGTCGAGTCAATCTTCTTCAACCAGTTCGCCCAGCGCCCTCTTGAAGCGCGATGACTAAGCAAGGACGAATTCCGAAGAAGATGAGTCAGTTTATTTTGGAAGCGGTGCTGAGCGGACGAGTTTTATAATTCTCTCTCAAGAAAAGCGCTTCGGCGGTCCACAGGATGCTGAACGAAGGGGGAAGGCGCGGTTAGAAAAAAAAGGAGACGGTTTCGTCTTGGCATTCTATTTTAGGAAATCTTCGTCTCGGGTTGAAGTCTTTTTAAATAAAAGCTTTCTCGTTTGATTTTTAGATTTAAAAATAAATTTAAGTAGAATCTATTTTATTGTTAGTTATATTTTAGTATTATTATTATTATATTATTTATTCATTATGCTTATTATTATTATAATTATTATTATTATTATTATTATTATTATTATTATTATAATAAACATAACTCAAAAATGAAAATTGCGCGGTAATAAGAATTTAATTACAAAATAATTTCTTTTAAAGATCGTGATTGAAATTGGAGCGAAAAAAATTTGAAAATTATCAGTCGAGTCATCTTTTTCAATGAGTTCTCCCATCGTCCTCATGAAGCGCGATATCTAAGCAAGGGCAAATTCCAAAGTAGAGGAGTCAGTTTATTTTAGAAGCGGTGCTAAGCGGACGTGTTTTATAATTCTCTCTCAAGAAAGGCGCTTAGGCGGCCCACAGGAAGCTGAACAAAGGAAGAATGCGCGGTAAGAATAAAAACGCAACGATTACGTCGTGGCATTCTATTTTAGGAAATCTTCGTCTCGGTTAAGTTTTTTTTTAAAAGTTTCTCTTTGATTTTAGATTTAAAAATAATTCAAGTAAAATATATTATTATTTATATTATTATAATTATAATAATCATTACTGCTTTTTCCGAAAAATAATTTCGACTTCAAAAATGTCGGTGTCTATATGTCTGTCTACATGTCGGTGTCTACATGTCGGTGTCTACATGTCGGTGTCTACATGTCGGTGTCTACATGTCGGCGTCTACATGTCGGTGTCTACATGTCGGTGTCTATATGTCGGTGTCTACATGTCGGTGTCTACATGTCTGTCTGCATGTCGGTGTCTACATGTCGGTGTCTACATGTCGGTGTCTACATGTCGGTGTCTACATGTCTGTCTACATGTTTGGGTCTACATGTTGGTGTCTACATGTCGGTGTCTACATGTCGGTGTCTACATGTCGGTGTCTACGTGTCGGTGTCTACATGTCTGTCTACATGTCGGTGTCTACATGTCAGTGTCTACATGTCTGTCTACATGTCGGTGTCTACATGTCGGTGTCTACATGTCGGTGTCTGCATGTCTGTTGCGAGCCGACTCCTCTTCTTCGGAATTCGCCCTTGCTTAGTCATCGCGCTTCATGAGGGCGATGGGAGAACTCCTTGAAGAAGATTAACTCGACTGATAATTTTTAAATTTTTTTTCGCGCCAATTTCAATCTCGATCTTTAAAAGAATTTTTTATATAATTAAATTTACTTATTAACGTATTTTAGAAGCGGTGCTGAGCGGACGTGTTTTATAATTCTTCCTCAAGAAAGGCGCTTCGGCGACCCACAGGATGCTGAACGAACGTGGCATTCTATTTTAGAAAATCTTCGTCTCGGGTAAGTTTTTTTTAAAAAGTTTCTCGTAAATTTTAAATTTAAAAATAATTCAAGTAAAATCTGTTATATAAATGTTATATAAAAATTATTTACTGAAAAAAAACTAATGAAAGGCGAGCCGCCGCCCCATATTCAAAAATGAAAATTATGCAATAACAAGGAAATTTATTTAAAAACATTTTTTTAAAGATTGTGATGATTGAAAAAGGTGCCAAAAAATTGAAATTTATCAGTCGAGTCTATCTTCTTCAACGAATTCTCCAATCGCCCTCGTGAAACGCGACGACTATACAAGGGTAAATTCCGAAGAAGAAGAGTCAGTTTAGTTTGGAAGCGGTGCTGAGCGGATGTGTGTGAGAAGGCGTGGTGGAATAAAATTGCAACGATTACGTCGTGGTGTTCTATTTTAGGAAATCTTCGCCTGGGTAAGTTTTTTTTCAAAGTTTCTCTTAGATTTTAGATTTAAAATTTATTTAAGAAATATCTATCATAATAAACAATTTTTGGAAGCGGTGCTGAGCGAAAGTGGTTTATGTATCTAGGAAGAAAGTCGATTCGATGGTCCATAGGATGCTGGACGATGGGAGAAGGCGTCCATTACGTCGTGGCTTACTTTGAAATGCGAGACGCGCTCGCGCTTTCGAATAATGGTAGATCCCGAGTCGTCGTCAAACAGTGGTGCAACAGGCTCGCGAACGTAGCACCGAAACGGTAAGGTTTTTAATAATTTTTATTATAAATGTTATATGTATAAAAGTCGTTTATTGAAAAAATTAGTGAAAGGCGCATCACCGCCCCATATTCAATATTGAAAAGTATGCAGTAATAAGTAAATTTATATTAAAATGTTTTTTTTAAAGATTGTGATTGAAAAAGGCGCCATAAAAGTTGAAATTTATCAGTCGAGTCTATCTTCTTCAACGAGTTCGCCCATCGCCTTCGTGAAACGCGACGACTATACGAGAGAGATTTTCCGAAAAAGAAGAGTCAGTTTATTTTGGAAGCTGTGCTGAGTGGACGTGTTATATAATTCTCTCTCCAGAACGGCGCAACGGCGACCCATTGGATGCTGGACGAAGTGAGAAGCCACCGTGAGAACAAAATGGCAACGATTACGTCGTGGCGTTCTATTTTAGGAAATCTTTGTCTGGGTAAGTTTTTTTTTAAACTTTCTTTTAGATATTAGATTAAAAATTTATTTAAGAAAAATCTATTATTATATAAACAAATTTTGGAAGCGGTGCTGAGCGAACGCGGTTTATGTCTATATTAAGAAAGTCGATTCGGTAGTCCATATGATGTTGGACGAAGGGAGAAGGCGTCCATTACGTCGTGGCTTACTTTGAATGCCAGACGCGCTCGCGCTTCCGAATAATGGTAGATCCCGCGTCGTCGTCGAACAGTGGTGCAACAGGCTCGCGAACGAAGCAACGAAATGGTAAGTTTTTAACTAATTTTTATAAATGTTATATATATAAAAGTCGTTTATTGAAAAAACTAATGAAAGGCGCGTCGCCGCCCCATATTCAAAAATAAAAAGTTTGCAGTAATAAGTAAATTTATATAAAAATGTTTTTTTTTAAGAATGTGATTAAAAAGGGCGGCAAAAAAAATGAAATTTATCAGTCGAGTCTACCTTCTTCAACGAGTTCGCCCATCGCCTTCGTGAAACGCGACGGCTATACGAGAGAGATTTTCCGAAAAAGAAGAGTCAGTTTATTTTGGAAGCGGTGCTGAGCGGACGTGTTTTATAATTCTCTCTCAAGAAAGGCGCATCGACGTCGTCGTCGAACGGTATGCATAAAGGCTTGCAAACGGAGCATCGAAACGGTAAGGTTGTGAATAATTTTTATAAAAGTTATATAAAATTCGTTTATTGGAAAAACTAATAATTAAATGCGCGCCGGCGCCCGATATTCAAAATATAAAATTATGCAGTAATAATTAAATTTATATAAATTTTTTTTTTTAAAGATCGTAATTGAAATTGGCCCAAAAAAAGCTGAAAATTGTCAGCCGCGTCTACCTTCTTCAACAAGTTCTCCATCGCCCTCATAAAACGCGATGACTATACAAGGGCGAATTCCGAAGAATATGAGTCAGTTTTTTTTGGAAGCAGTACTGAGCGGACGTGTTTTGTAATTCTCTCTTCTCAAGAAAGACGCTTTGGCGGCCCGTGAGATGCAGGAAGAAGGGAGAAGGCGCGGTGAGAAAAAAAGGGCAACGATTACGTCGAGGCATTCTATTTTAGGAAATCTTCGTCTCGGGTAAGTTTTTTTAAAGGTTTCTCTTAGATTCTTTAAAAAAACTTACCCGAGACGAAGATTTCCTAAAATAGAATGCCTCGACGTAATCGTTGCCCTTTTTTTCTCACCGCGCCTTCTCCCTTCTTCCTGCATCTCACGGGCCGCCAAAGCGTCTTTCTTGAGAAGAGAGAATTACAAAACACGTCCGCTCAGTACTGCTTCCAAAAAAAACTGACTCATATTCTTCGGAATTCGCCCTTGTATAGTCATCGCGTTTTATGAGGGCGATGGAGAACTTGTTGAAGAAGGTAGACGCGGCTGACAATTTTCAGCTTTTTTTGGGCCAATTTCAATTACGATCTTTAAAAAAAAAAATTTATATAAATTTAATTATTACTGCATAATTTTATATTTTGAATATCGGGCGCCGGCGCGCATTTAATTATTAGTTTTTCCAATAAACGAATTTTATATAACTTTTATAAAAATTATTCACAACCTTACCGTTTCGATGCTCCGTTTGCAAGCCTTTATGCATACCGTTCGACGACGACGTCGATGCGCCTTTCTTGAGAGAGAATTATAAAACACGTCCGCTCAGCACCGCTTCCAAAATAAACTGACTCTTCTTTTTCGGAAAATCTCTCTCGTATAGCCGTCGCGTTTCACGAAGGCGATGGGCGAACTCGTTGAAGAAGGTAGACTCGACTGATAAATTTCATTTTTTTTGCCGCCCTTTTTAATCACATTCTTAAAAAAAACATTTTTATATAAATTTACTTATTACTGCAAACTTTTTATTTTTGAATATGGGGCGGCGACGCGCTTTTCATTAGTTTTTTCAATAAACGACTTTTATATATATATAACATTTATAAAAATTAGTTAAAAACTTACCATTTCGTGGCTTCGTTCGCGAGCCTGTTGCACCACTGTTCGACGACGACGCGGGATCTACCATTATTCGGAAGCGCGAGCGCGTCTGGCATTCAAAGTAAGCCACGACGTAATGGACGCCTTCTCCCTTCGTCCAACATCATATGGACTACCGAATCGACTTTCTTAATATAGACATAAACCGCGTTCGCTCAGTACCGCTTCCAAAATTTGTTTATTATAATAATAGATTTTTCTTAAATAAATTTTTAATCTAATATCTAAAAGAAAGTTTAAAAAAAAACTTACCCAGGCAAAGATTTCCTAAAATAGAACGCAACGACGTAATCGTTGCCATTTTGTTCTCACGGTGGCTTCTCACTTCGTCCAACATTCAATGGATCGCCGTTGCGCCTTTCTGGAGAGAGAATTATGAAACGTCCACTCAGCACAGCTTCCAAAATAAACTGACTTCTTTTTCGGAAAATCTCTCTCGTATAGTCGTCGCGTTTCACGAAGGCGACTGGCGAACTCGTTGAAGAAGATAGACTCGACTGATAAATTTCAACTTTTTTGGCGCCTTTTTCAATCACAATCTTTAAAAAAAACATTTTTATGTAAATTTACTTATTACTGCATACTTTTCAATATTGAATATGAGGCAGCGATGCGTCTTTCACTAATTTTTTCAATAAACGACTTTTATACATATAACATTTATAATAAAAATTATTAAAAACCTTACCGTTTCGGTGCTCCGTTCGCGAGCCTGTTGCACCACTGTTTGACAACGACTCGGGATCTACCATTATTCGAAAGCGCGAGCGCGTCTCGCATTTCAAAGTAAGCCACGACGTAATGGACGCCTTCTCCCTTCGTCCAGCATCCTATGGACCACCGAATCGACTTTCTTCCTAGATACATAAACCACTTTCGCTCAGCACCGCTTCCAAAAATTGTTTATTATGATAGATATTTCTTAAATAAATTTTAAATCTAAAATCTAAGAGAAACTTTGAAAAAAAACTTACCCAGGCGAAGATTTCCTAAAATAGAACACCACGACGTAATCGTTGCAATTTTATTCCACCACGCCTTCTCACACACATCCGCTCAGCACCGCTTCCAAACTAAACTGACTCTTCTTCTTCGGAATTTACCCTTGTATAGTCGTCGCGTTTCACGAGGGCGATTGGAGAATTCGTTGAAGAAGATAGACTCGACTGATAAATTTCAATTTTTTGGCACCTTTTTCAATCATCACAATCTTTAAAAAAATGTTTTTAAATAAATTTCCTTGTTATTGCATAATTTTCATTTTTGAATATGGGGCGGCGGCTCGCCTTTCATTAGTTTTTTTTCAGTAAATAATTTTTATATAACATTTATATAACAGATTTTACTTGAATTATTTTTAAATTTAAAATTTACGAGAAACTTTTTAAAAAAAACTTACCCGAGACGAAGATTTTCTAAAATAGAATGCCACGTTCGTTCAGCATCCTGTGGGTCGCCGAAGCGCCTTTCTTGAGGAAGAATTATAAAACACGTCCGCTCAGCACCGCTTCTAAAATACGTTAATAAGTAAATTTAATTATATAAAAAATTCTTTTAAAGATCGAGATTGAAATTGGCGCGAAAAAAAATTTAAAAATTATCAGTCGAGTTAATCTTCTTCAAGGAGTTCTCCCATCGCCCTCATGAAGCGCGATGACTAAGCAAGGGCGAATTTCCGAAGAAGGGAGTCGCTCGCAACAGCATGCAGCACGACATGTAGACAGGCCGACATGTAGACACCGACCTGTGACAGACATGTTAGACAACTGACATGTAGACACCGACATGTAGACACCGACATGTAGACACCGACATGTAGACACACATGTAGACACCGACATGTATACACCGACAAGTAGACACCGACATATGTAGACACAGACATGTAGACAGACATATAGACACAGACATGTAGACACCGACATGGTAGACACCGACATGTAGACACCGACTGCAGGACAGACATGTAGGACACAGCGACCATGTAGTCCTACAGACTATAGAATCCGACAGTTACTGACACCCGACGTTGACGCGAAGTGTAGTATACACCATGTCTAGACATGCGGTAACAATCTTAGACACACACCGACATGTAGACACCGACATGTAGACAGACATATAGACACCGACATTTTTGAAGTCGAAATTATTTTTCGGAAAAAGCAGTAATGATTATTATAATTATAATAATATAAATAATAATATATTTTACTTGAATTATTTTTAAATCTAAAATCAAAGAGAAACTTTTAAAAAAAAACTTAACCGAGACGAAGATTTCCTAAAATAGAATGCCACGACGTAATCGTTGCGTTTTTATTCTTACCGCGCATTCTTCCTTTGTTCAGCTTCCTGTGGGCCGCCTAAGCGCCTTTCTTGAGAGAGAATTATAAAACACGTCCGCTTAGCACCGCTTCTAAAATAAACTGACTCCTCTACTTTGGAATTTGCCCTTGCTTAGATATCGCGCTTCATGAGGACGATGGGAGAACTCATTGAAAAAGATGACTCGACTGATAATTTTCAAATTTTTTTCGCTCCAATTTCAATCACGATCTTTAAAAGAAATTATTTTGTAATTAAATTCTTATTACCGCGCAATTTTCATTTTTGAGTTGATGTTATTATAATACATAATAATGATATAATAATAAGTAATAATAATTATAATAATAATAATATAAATTAATAATAATAATAATAATAATAATAATAATAATAATAATAATAATAATAGATCTTACTTAAATTATTTTTAAATCTAAAATCAAAGAGAAACTTTTTAAAAAGACTTACCCGAGACGAAGATTTCCTAAAATAGAATGCCAAGACGAAACCGTCTCCTTTTTTTTCTAACCGCGCCTTCCCCCTTCGTTCAGCATCCTGTGGACCGCCGAAGCGCTTTTCTTGAGAGAGAATTATAAAACACGTCCGCTCAGCACCGCTTCCAAAATAACTGACTCCTCTTCTTGGGAATTCGCCCTTGCTTAGTCATCGCGCTTTAAGAGGGCGCTGGGCGAACTGGTTGAAGAAGATTGACTCGACTGATAATTTTCAATTTTTTTTCTCGCCAATTTCAATCACGATCTTTAAAAAAAATATTTTTATATAAATTTACTTATTACTGCATAATTTTCATTTTTGCATATAGTGTGGCGGGGCTCCTTTCTCGAGAGAGAATTATAAAACACGTCCGCTAAGCACCGCTTCCAAAATTTGATTACTAATAATAATAGATTAACTTAAATAATTTTTAAATCTAAAATTTAAGAGAAGCTTTTAAAAAAACTCACCCGAGGAGAAGATTTCCTAAAATTGAACGACACGACATAATCGTTGCCTTTTTTTTCTCACCGCGCCTTCTCCCTTCGTCCAGCATCATATAGGCCGCCGAAGCGCCATTCTTCAGAGATAATTGTAAAACACGTCCGCTCTCCACCACTTCCAAACTAAACTGACTCGCATTTAGGACGGCGGCGCGCATTTAGTTTTGGCGGGAAACGAATTTTTTCAATATTTATTAAATTAAAAAAAAGTGTATATATATATATACATTTACTTACTATAGGAAAATTTCCGTTTCGCACTTAGGGTGGCGGCGCGCTTTTAATTTTATGCGGAAAACAACTTTTTTTTCAAGATTTAGCAAGCGCCTTTAGTTTTGGGTTGGAAACGACTTTTTGCAAGGTAACATATTATACCTAAATAATTTTTAAATCTAAATTCAAAGAGAAACTTAAAAAAAACTTACCCGAGGCAAAGATTTCCTAAAATAGAACACCACGACGTATCGTTGCTTTTTTTTCTCACCGCGCCTTCTCCTTTCGTCCAGCATCCTAATGGCCGCCGAAACGCCATTCTTCAGAGAGAATTATAAAACACGTCCGCTCACTACCACTTCCAAAGTAAACTGACTCGCCTTTAGGGCGGCGGCGCGCATATAGTTTTTGGCGGGAAACGACTTTTTTCACGTTTATGAATAATAATAATATATTTAATATATATATATATATATATATAATTATAATATATATATATATATATTATATATATATAAATATATATATATAATATATATATTAATAGTATATATATATATATATAATATATACTATATATTACGTAATATATATATATATATAGTATGATATATATATATATATATATATGTTAATTTGACTAACTATAGGAACATTTACTTTTTCTCACTAGGGCGGCGGGCGGCCTTTAGTTCTTATGGAAGGAAACGATTTTTTTTTCAGAGCTTATGAGCAGCCTTTACTTTTTAGCGGAAACAACTTTTTTTCTAAAAAAAATAGTTTTCACCTAAATAATTTTTAAAGCTACATTCTACAAGAAACTTTAAAAAAAACTTACCCGATGCAAAAATTTCCTAAAATAGAAATCCACGACGTATCGTTGCTTTTTTTTCTCACCGCGCCTTCTCCTTTCGTCCAGCATCCTAATGGCCGCCGAAACGCCATTCTTCAGAGAGAATTATAAAACACGTCCGCTCACTACCACTTCCAAAGTAAACTGACTCGCATTTAGGGCGGCGGCGCGCATATAGTTTTTGGCGGGAAACGACTTTTTTCAACGTTTATGAAATTAAATATAATATATATATATATATATATGTAAATTTACTAACTATAGGAAACTTTACTTTTCTCTCAAAGGGCGGCGACGCGCCTTTAGTTTTATGGCGGAAAACGGCTTTTTTTTCAAGGCTTATGAAGAGCCTTTACTTTTTAGCGGGAAGCAACTTTTTTTTAAGAAAATAGTTTTCACTTAAATAATTTTTAAAGCTACATTCTACAAGAAACTTTAAAAAAAACTTACCCGAGGCAAAATTTTCCTAAAATAGAACTCCACGACGTAATCGATGCCCTTTTTTTCTCACCGCGCCTTCTCTCTTCGTCCAGCATCCTATGGACCGCCAAAGCGCCTTTCTTGAGAGAGAATTATAAAACACGTCCGCTCAGCACCGCTTCCAAAAGAAACTGACTCGTCTTCTTCGGAATTCGTCTTTTTCATGGTATTCGCGTTTCATGAGGACGATGGGTGAACTCGTTAAAGAAGATAGACTCGACTAATAATTTTCAATTTTTTCTTCGCGCCAATTTCAATCACAATCTTTAAAAAAAATTTACATAAATTTACTTATTACCGTATCATTTTCATTTTTGAATTTGAGGCTGCGGCGCGCCTTTCATTAATTATTTGTCAGTAAAAGACTTTCATAACATTTATAAAATTATTTACAACCTTACCTTGTTGGTGCTCCGTTAGCGAATCTATTTCACGACCGTTCGACGATGACGCCGCATCCCCGTGGTTTGGAAGCGCGTGCGCGTCTCGCATTTCAGAGTACGCCACGACGTAATAGGCGCCTTCTCCCTTAGTCCAGCAGAGTTTCTTTCACGACCGATCGTTCGACGATGACTCGGCATCCCCGATATTCGGAAGGGCGAGTGAGTCTCGCGTTTCGCAGTATGCCATGACATAATGGGCTTACCTAAATTATTTTAAGTCTAAAATTAGGAGAAACTTTTTAAAAACACTTACCCGAGGCGAAGACTTCCTAAAATATTACGCCGCGACGAAATGGGTGTGATCGCTATTCTTTTTTTCATCGAGACTTTTCCATTCTTCCATCATCCCATGGGCAGCCGAAGCGCCTTTCTCAAAAGAGAATTATAAAACACGTCCGCACAGCACCGCTTCCAAAATACACTGACTCATCTTCTTCGGAATTCGCCCTTAGTCATCACGCTTCACGAGGGCGATGGGCGAACTCGTTGAAGAAGATAGGATCGACTGATAATTTTCAATTTTCCTTGGTGCCTTTTTCAATCACAATCTTTTAAAAAAAATGATATAAATTAACTTATTACAGCATAATTTTAATTTTTAAATATGAGGGAGGCGACACGCCATTGAATAATTTTTTCAGTAAACGACTTTTATATAACATTTATTGAATTATTTAAAACCTTACCGTTTCGGTGCTCCTCACGAGTCTCTTTCACGACCGATCGACGACGAGCGTTATCCTCGTTATTCGGAAGCGCGAACGTCCATTCGTCCAACATCCAATGGGCCGCCGAAGCGCCTTTCTTGAGAGAGAATTTAAAACACGTCCACTCAGCACCACTTCGAAAATAAACTCATTCTTCTTCTTCGGAATTCGCCCTCGTTTAGTCGTCGCGTTTCACGAGGGCGATGAGCGAACTCGTTGAAGAAGATAGACTCGACTGATAAGTTTCAATTTTTTTTGGCGGCAATTTCAATCACGATCTTTAAAAAAAATATAATTGTATAAATTTACTTATTACTGCATAATTTTCAATTTTGAATATGGGCAGCGGCGCGTCTTTCTCGAAAAAGAATTATAGAACACATTCGCTCAGCACCATTTCCAAAATTTGTTTATTAATAATAACAGATTTTACTTAAATAATTTTTCAATCTAAAATTTAAGAAAAACTTAAAAAAAAAACTCACCCAAGGCGAAGATTTCCTAAAATGGAATGCCACGACGAAATCGTTGCTATTATATTTCACCGCGCCTTCTCCATTCGTCCAACATCCTATGCCCGCTGAAGCGCCTTTCTTGAGAGAATTATAGATCACGTCCAGTCAGCACCGCATCCAAAATAAACTGAATCTTCTTCTTCGGAATTCTCCCTCGTATAGTCGTCGCGTTTGACGAGGGCGATGAGCAAACTCGTTGAAGAAGATAGACTCGACTGATAAGTTTCAATTTTTTTTGCCGCCAATTTCAATCACGATCTTTAAAAAATATATATATAAATTTACATATTACTGCATAATTTTCATTTATGAATATGGGAGGCGGTTGCGCGCCTTTCTCGAGAGAGAATTATAAAACACGTCCGCTCAGCACCGTTTCCAAAATTTGTTTATTATTAATAATAGATTACTTAAATAATTTTTAAATCTAAAATTTAAGAGAAACTTTTAAAAAAACTCACCCGAGGCGAAGATTTAATAAAATAGAACACCACGACGAAATCGTTGCGATTTTTTTCCACCGCGTCTTCTCCATTCGTCCAACATCCTATGGGCCGCTGAAGCGCCTTTCTGGAGAGAGAATTATCACTGACTTATCTTTGGGATTTTTGCTTAGTCAACGCGCTTCACGAGGGCGATGGGTGAACTCGTTGGACAAGATAGATCGACTGATAAAAATTTTCAACTTTTTTTTCGAGCCATTTTCAATCAAAATCTTTAAAAAAAATTATATGTAATTTTACTTATTACCGCTTTTAAATACGGGGAGGCGTCATGCTTTTCATTTGTTTTTGTCAGTAAATGACTTTTTTATATAACATTTATAAAATTATTTACAACCTTACCGTTTCGGTGCTCTGTTCGCGAGACTCTTTCACGACCGTTCGACGACGCCTTCTCCCTTCGTCCAGCATCCTATGAACCGCTAAAGCGTTTTTCTTCAGAGAGAGTTATAAAACACGTCCTTTCAGCACCGCTTCCAAAACAAACCGACTCTTCTTCTTCGGAATTAGCCCTCATATAACCATCGCGTTTCACGAGGGCGATGGGCGAGCTCCTTGAAGAAGGTAGACTAGACTGGCAATTTTCAATTTTTATGTGCGCTAATTTCAATCATCACTATCTTTCACTATCTTTTAAAAAAAATGTCAATATTAATTTACTTATTACCACATAATTTTCATTTTTGATTATAAGGCGGCGGCGCGCCTTTCATTAGTTTTTGTCGATAGTCGACTTTTTTATATAACACTTATAAAAATATTAACAACCTTACCGTTTCGATGCTCCGTTCGTTAGTCTCTTTCACGACCGTTCGACGACGCCCTCTCCCTCCGTCCAGCACCCCATGGACCCCCGAATCGCCTTTCTTGAGAGAGAGAGAGAGAGAGAGAGAGAGAGAGAGAGAGAGAGAGAGAGAGAGAGAGAGTTATAAAACACGTGCACTCAGCACAGCTTCCGAAATAAACTGACAACTCTTCTTCGGAATTCGCCCTCGTAGAAT
>JABUQX010038545.1:0-2500 GCA_015478945.1 Trachelipus rathkii
ATTCCCTCATACCTTACGTTACCTAGGGGCAGACACCTATAGTTAGGGCTATTCGGGGCTCAGGGGAGGCTAGAAAAGACTTGAAAAAGTGGCACCTCAGTTGGCACTACGCTCATGTGGCACTCACTTGGCACTATGTGGCACCCACTCACTTGGCACCATGTGGCACTCACTTGGCACTCATTGGCACTCATTGGGCACTCACACTCTGGCACTCTCACCTGGCACTCACCTGGAACTCATAGAATACTCATAGAACACTAGCAGAACATCACTAGATACTCCTTACGGTGATTGGGAGCCAGCCAAAGTTGAGGCATCAAAGTTGGGGGCATCAATAATGCTGAGGCATCAAAAATTATCCGCAGAATACAAAAGGTCAAGGGCGAAAATATCATGGTCAAACAAGGTTAAGATATCAAAAAAAGGGCTAAGTCCCTAAAGGAAGGACAAAATTACCGTGGGAAATTGATCCCATGGTATCTGTCAAGGGTGTATATGTGTTGCGTACGTGTGTATAAGTGTAAATGTAAGTGTCTATGGGTAAATAAGTGTCACAGTGAATGTCTGTATAAGTGTAAGTGTGTGTGTGTGTGTGTGTGTGGGTGTGTGTGTGGGTGTGTGTGTGTGTGTGTGTAGCACAATGCAGTGTAGGTGTTCAAGTTTCTTAGGATAGATCCATACATAAGTTCAAGTTAGGAACGAAATATGTGACGGTGGCGCGAGGGGCCAGAAAATTGGCGTGGGTCGTAAAATGACCCATGTACGGCAAGGTTAGCCGCCGAAATAATCATGGTCAAACAGCAAAGATTATCAAAAATAGCTAAGCCCTTAAAGGAAGATCGTAACACCGTATCGTACCGACCATGGAGCCAATCAAAGGGCTGGTCGAAATTTCCGTGGGCCAAAATTGACACATGGAAGACCAAAGTGGGTAGCCAAAAATTAGCATGGGCCAAAAATTGACCCATGGTATTTCCAGGGTGGTCAAACAAGGTAAAGACATCAAAAATAGGCTAAGCCCCTAAAGGGAAATATCAGCCACCGTGGGTCAAAATTGCCCACGGTCGAAAATTAGGGGGGTAAAATAGGGGGTAATAGCGTACAACGGTTGCTGACGCAAATTAGGGTGGCACACCCTTTCTTCGAAAGGGTACTAAAAAGGTTGGTGGAAAAATTAGGGTTGCCAAAAATTAGGTTCGGCCAAAAATTAGCCAAAAATTGGGGTTCTCAAAAAAATTAGGGCCCTCAAAAAATTAGGTTCTCAAAAATTAGGGTTCTCAAAATAGGGTTCTCAAAATATGGAAGACGTTGGTTGGTCGAAAAAGGTAAAGGGCCCAAAAGGTCAAGGCCCAAAAGGTCGCGGTCAGGTAAAAAAATTTGGGCTCAAAAAGGTCAAGCCCAAAAAGGCCAAAAGGTCAAAAAGGTCAAGTGGGCAGGTAAAAATTGGGCTCAAAAAGGCCTCAGGTAGGTTCCTGGACGCTGTGGTCAAATGACCAACACGTAAAAAGATGTAGTCCTACTACTCGCCCAGAGTATTTAAGGACTGACGAAAGTTTTAGTTGTGCGTTTTTCGAAGATGTTAAGGTTGTGCGGAAGGTTATGTTGAGCAGAAAGATCAATGAACTGAGTTTTTGAGTCATAAAAAAACCGTTTGATAATGAAAAAAATTATATCAAGCTGACATAAAAATTTTTCTCAACCCCAGTTCCTCTCAGGAGTGAAAATTTTTAAGTCATTATGATTGAAACATCAATGATATAATTTTTTACATCAGCAATATATAATATTTTTTATTCTTGCCAATATAGTGCATAACGCCAAAATAAAACCCATTACATTAAGTTTATATATTATTAAACTTCATACAATATTTAAACTTTCTTATATATATATATATATATTAGTTATACATTATTACCGCACTTCTATAAAAAAGGTAGAGAAGTATGTATTTCCATCTTATTGTAAACATACAGAAAAAAAAAGTATAAAAATATATATATATATATATATATATATATATATATATATATATATATATATATATATATATATATATATATATATATATATATAATAGTATTTATAAACATCCTTTGGTAGTATCACACAAAATTTTTAACGTATAAACAAAATAAGCCAGCATTTTTAAGTTAGTTTCCCTTTCAGGTAGTCAATAAAATAAACTTTTATATTAAAGCGAAGGTGAAAAAAATATTAATATGGTATAATATAAAAAATTTTACTTATACTTTTTCTCATTATTAATTAAAAATTATTGTAAAATATTAAAAAGGAAAATAAAATAAAATGTCTTATAGGTAACTATTTTAAATATATTAATTTGAAATTTTAATAATACAGACTTTGACACAAACAAATTCATAGCATTGCGTTTCGATGTAAAGTATATCATATGCGATGTAAAGTATATTATATGAAGTAGTTTGATGAAAATTAAATCATTCGACCGCGTATCAATATTTTCTACGCGATA
>JABUQX010038545.1:12500-19738 GCA_015478945.1 Trachelipus rathkii
TTTGTTGAGATATGAAAATAGGAAATAAATATTAAGAGGATGCCGAACCAGAAAGAAAATGAAAGAAAGAGACTTCGTCAACATCCTGTTAAAGTATAATTCTTGCTTCTCAGTAGTGACGAATAACGTTAAAAAGGAGAATATCTCAAAGGGAAAAATTAGACTCAAAGAAAAGTATCACAAAAAAATTTAATAATGGGGTGCCACCGGAAAATGCTTTCAAATGGTGGAAGTATAAAAGCAAAGATTTGACAAAAGCTACTTGCATAATCTTAAGCTACCCTCCTAGCAGTGTTATCAGTGAACAACTTTTCAGTGGTGATGGACATAACCATAAAGACGGACATCCCCGACTTCATGGAGATAAAGCCGAAAAACATTGTTCTTTTAAACAAAACTATTCAAATAAAGATTAATTTGAGTATTTACAAGCAATAAAGAAAGTTAATAACATTAATATTAAATTAACCACTTTTTAAAGGTTGAAGGTTAGGGAAGTGGTTCGTAGGATGCATTAACAGTTGAGTCCCGTCCCGTAAATCCTGGTAAACAGAATATATGCGTGCCGTTGTGGCAAATAAACTCTTCAATATTTTTTTATTTTACACAGATCCTTACAGAGGTAAGGGCGTAAAATCTATGATGCAATGGTTAATAGTATATAAGGATATATTATTTAGTATATAGCGTACAGATTATAATAAGTATATAGATATCATATAATAATTATGATTAAATTAGTATATCGTAGTGTGAGAGGTGTATTGTGGTATATATATGTGCAAATATGCGCGTCCTTAGCGTATATTATATACTATGCAAGCTGAGGATATATTATGAAAATAAGTACCAAAGTTCTAAAAAAAAAAAAAAAAATTTAAATAAATAAAGTCTTTATGAAAAATTTGTTTTATTAACAGTTATTTTAGTTGACAGCGTCAATATTATGATTGATCATTGAATATAATAACTTTCGAAGTTCGAAAACTGACTTTTTTCCCATCATCAGGACAACTTGCCACTATTACAAAATGAATGTAAACAATAGTCAAGAACGCTTGTGCGCATGTGACCAATGAAGAAAACCGTATAAACGGTGTTTGTCACAAAAATTTAACTGTAAAAACACAATAAAAATTTAGAACAATTGTAGTTGGAATGGGCCGCTTTCGCTATTGAGTAACGGGTTAAGATTGGCTATGTATATGGATACTAAAATTTTTAAATTTTGTAAGAGTTTTTGTTGTTAAAATAGTGGAGTGGTTGGAATTTATTAGGTTATCTTTTCTGAGCATGGTTACTTAATATGGAGGGGGTGGGGAAGACCAAAGTATAGAAATTGAAATTAAAAAATTGAAAGAGCAAGAAAATAAATTGTAATTAGGTTTTCAATGGATTTCCAACAGGCGTATGAAAGGATTAATAGTGAAGCTTTATGGCAGTTGTTTCTCACTGTAAACAAATTTTCGTAACTTTAGCTATGCATTTCGCCTTCTCTATAAAGTGAAACCTGAACGTCGATCTAGATACTTTTTATCGTGTGAATTTTTATTGTTAATTTACATATGTGTTCATTCATTGTATTAGATGTGAATATTTAGTTCAGTTTATTTATATTTTGCTTATAGAAATATATTATTTTATTATCAATTGCAGTGCTGAGATACGGGTTTAACGTGTATTAAATACCCGAATCGGTCCCTTATAATATAATGTTGCCAATAATTATGCTTCATCCTTCTATGCATATATACAATGCCGAGTTCCCAGGAACAAAGTCAGTTGCAACTATATAGTAGTAGATATATATATAGTATATATATATATATAAATATATAATAATATATATAATTATATATATATAATATATATATATATAGACATAATCAAGGTATTATAATATACTATTTGAGAGAGAGAGAGAGAGAGAGAGAGAGAAGAGAGAGAGAAGAGAGAGAGACGAGAGAGAGGAGAGAGAGAGATGGTAGAGAGAGATGAGAGAGAGAGAGAGTAGAGAGAGAGAGAGAACACTTTTATCTACAAAATTAAAACTCCCGTAATTTAAAGTCCTAATACAATCTGTACTGTTTTTCATTTTTAAGATTTTTTTTTCAATTAAAGTACTGGAATTCCATAGGTTAATTTTTTTCATATATCGGAAAAACTCTTAGTAAACACAACAGAGGTTTGAATATTATATATATATATAACTATGATATAATATAATATAATATATATATATATATATAATATATATATATATATAATATATAATATATATATATATAATAAAATATAGTTATAGTATATATAGTATAATATATATTATATATCTTTTCAAATGTTTCATTCATTCTAAAAAATTAATTTAGGCAATTTTTTAGTTTATTAAATGGTAATAAATGAATTTGAGAATGAATTATGAAATTAAATAATTTGAATAAGAGTTGCTATCGATATTTAGTAAATAGATTAGCTCAAGACTTATATACCCAGATAATTACTTTATAATTATATATATAATATATAGTATATATATATATATAATATATAATATATAATTATGAATAATATAGTATATGTTATATTATTATATTATATGATAAATTATATATATATATATATGAATGTATATACATATATATATATATATAAGTAATATATATTATATAGTATATATATATTATAATATACTATATAATATAAATACTTATATATAAAGTATATATATATATCATATATAAATATATTATATATAGTAATAATAATATGTATAATATATAGTAGTGTACCTATATATATATATATGTAATATTATATATATATAATATATAATATATATATATATATATAATAGTATATATATATGATGCACACACACACAATATATTATATTATATAGTAATATATATTATATAGTAATATATAGTATAATATATATATATATATATATATATATATGTATATATTATAATATATATATATAAATTTATATAACGAAAATGAAAGAAACTATTAATTATAATTATTATCTTCTCTCCGCTCTCTCCTCTCCCTCTCTCTGCTCTCTCTCTCGTCTCTCTCTCTCTCTCGTCCTTCTCTCCCTCGTCTCTCTCTCTCTCTCCTCTCTCGTCTCTCTCCTCTGCTCTCTGCTCTCTCGTCTCCTGCTCTGTCTCTTCGATCTCTCTCACTCACCACTCACTCACTCACATTGGTGTCGTTATGTGTTGGGGGTCCGGCTTCTCACTCATTATGAGATATAAGTATATATGATAGTATATATAATATTAGTATATAGTATATATATATATATATATATAGTATATATAGTATATAATAGATATAATATATAATAGTATATATATAATATATATATATATAGTACTATGGGAACGTTAAAACTTTATAAAATATTATATATAGTATATTAATAGATATGATATATAATATAATATATAAGTATATATAATATATTATAATATAGTATATATATATCATATTATATATGATATAATATATATATAGTATGTTTATATATATATGAGAGAGATAGAGAGGAGAGAGGGAGAGAGAGAGAGAGGGACGAGCAGAAAGCATTGAAAGTAATATATATATAGAGTATAAATATATAATATAGATATATATGTTCAAAAGGATATGAGTAATATATATAATATATAAAATGATATAGTATATATTATATATATTATATATATATTAATATATAATAGTAATATATATAAGATATATACGTATATTATATTAATATCATAATAAATATTAATAATTATATATATATAAGATAAGTATATATATATATAATATAATATTATAATCAGCGTAATCTACTATATTTAAGTCAGATGCTAAAAATTTTTCAAACGGTTTCAAATTCTAAATAGGATGAAAACTGGAAGGTCCGTTCAAAACTATGATAAAAATTATTTACTATGTATATATAATATAAAAATAGATATATACTATAATAGACATAAATATATATTACATAGGTCAATGATAAATGCTGCATGAACGCATTTTGTTAATATAATTTTGAGGAAGCGAAAAGTATTTGTGACACTTTGACTACGAACATGAGAAATGACATTGCAGTTTATTATATATTATAATATCATATTAATCATATATATAATATATATAATATATATAAAGTATATATATATATATAATAAGTATTATATATATATATATATATAATATAGTGGGCCAGTCTCCAGGATTCAGGTTAACTGATGAATGCATTGTTTGAAATCGGTGAAGCATTTTATGTCAGGAAACGAGAAAATTTAATGATTATTGGAAATTTATAAATGATAACAAAAATAAGGTTAACATCTTTGCACGCTTGAAAAACACTTAATTTAACGTGGTTAATCCCATAAAAACCTATGTTTAACTATCTTTTCAAATCTATTTAAGGGACCTTTCCTTAAATGGGCCAGTGATCTCTCATAATACTGAAATGTCACATATTTAATATTTAAAGACTTATTTCACCGACGTATTCAACCGGCGGGGGTACGGGGCGAATTCCCCCGTACATTACCTTGTGTTCCAGAATTTATCGTTAATAAATATCTTATAAAAAATATTTTTTCATTCACCTCAAAGCAAGTCGTAATTTTCAAAATGTCTGCCAAGCCTAATATTAGGGGATCATGTCTCAGAATTTTGGGAGAAGGCGATAGTCGTACAGTCAAAACTTTTGTTAACCATTTTTTCATATTTTTTTGATTCGCCTCTGTATTTTATTTTATCTCATTTCATCATTAAAATGTTCACAGATTTCAAAATATGTATTCATTTTAGATGTAGCTATTGTAGTATTTAAGTTACAGGTGTCACCTTATCTGGAACTTTTCATAGTCTTTGTAATATATAAATTTATAATATATATAATATATAATATATAATATAATATAATATAGAATGTATATATATAATATATATTTATGATATTATATATATATATATATAATATATATATATATAGTAATATATATATATATAAATATTATATTATAAGATTGTAAATATTATCTTTGGTTAAAGGAGGAAAAACCCGAAGAGTAAAAAAATCAAGTTTATGGCCCGGGATTAAACCTGTCGCAGTAGCGAAAGAGATTACGAAAAAATATACGAGTGAGTAAGAAACGAATGGTAATTCATATCTCTTCGCCAACATTATGTTGTGGTTCAATCCCGGTGGAGACCGTCTTTCAAAATATTTCCCGTAATGCTTTATCATTTGTAGATCGACATGCGGTTAGTGCATAGATATCTAGTTAAAATTGAAAGTGATGGAAAAAACACAGTGAATTGTAGCGATAGTTCTCAAGGGAGTCCATGGCGCTTTGAAAGAAGTTTGGTTTGATGGGAAGATTTGCCTTCGTGGATTGGCCGAATGGATAGAGATGATAAGGATTGTAATCGTTGCAACATGGGTCCGGTTTCGAATCCCGCCAGAGAGAAAACATTTCTTTATTCCACTGTAAATATAATATATATATATATATATATATATATATTAAGTATATATATATATAATATAATAATATATATATATATAATAATATATAATATATATATATATATATACTCATATATATATATATATATATATATTAGATCTATATATATATATAAAAAAATATATATATATATAGTAGATATAGTATATATATATAATATATATATATATAATAATAATATATAGATATAATTAGTAATGGGACGATTAATCGGAACGGCATCGGAATCGGAGGATTTCTTGGTACAATCGTGAAAATAATTTTTATTCGATCTTGATAATGATATTTCAAAGAATATTTCAAGTCGGGCCGTAATTGATTTTGAATTTCAGTCTTCCTGAAGTTCTATTTAATGAAAGAAAACTGGAGTTGGAGCGGCGCATCTTTACCGTAGAGCCTAAGATATCATGTAAGGATTTTCAGACAGGCAGAATTTGTGCAATGTGTTCGTGAGTCATGTTAGTGTAATAGATGTTTTGATAATCTAGAAGCCCGTGAGACTTCGAAGTTGAGCATGAACATAGTGCCTGTAGCTTGTAATAATGTGGAGCTAATTGAATAGACTAAAAGCTATCGCTTCGAGTTCACCTTTTACGTATTCTCACACAGCATCCTAATGAATAGTGATTGTCTGTCAAAATGTTTATGAAGAATTCAATATTCCTGCCTATAAAATTCATGTTATAGTAAGCACTCACCGGTGCGTGGTACGGGGGGCGGATTCCCCCGTAGATTACCTCTTGTGTGCCATGAATATTACGCTAAGGTGAGGTATCTTAGGAAATACTTTTCATTCCACCTTTATTCCTGTTAGGTCAAAATTCTGCCAAGCCTAAGTTGACTTAGGTCTAGGTTCTAATAAGCCTGGGGGAGGTGGACAATTGTCGTACAATCAGAACAGTAATTTTTTTTTATTTTGTTTTATCTAGGAACTGCTCTTGCTATTATACTCATTTTCCTGCATAATGTTCACAGATTTCAAAAAGTATTCAGTTTTCATGTAGCTATTGTTTTTAAGTTACAGGTGTCACTAATCTGGAGGCTTATAATATAATATTATAGTATATATATATCTGATAATATATATATATATATATATATATAATTATATGTATAATATATATATATATAATATAATATAATATATATTATTATATATTATATTAAATATTATATAATAATAATATAATATATATAGTATATATATAGTGCTCTTAATTCCTGTTGATTTTACAAGCAAATAAAGACATAAGGTAAAGTAAAAAAAAAAGTTTATTGCGCCGCGAATTCAAACCGCGCATTTAGCGAAAGAGAAGAAAAATTACGATTGGGTAAGACAATGGGAATATCAAAATCTCTTCGCAAACATATGTTGTGTTCAATCCGTGGACGACTTTTCGAATAACTTTCCCGAATTGCTTTTTATCATTTGTAAATCGGACTGCGGTTAGTCAGTATAGTTTGGTTAAAATGAAGTGGTAATGGAGAAAAGCGCACACGAAATTGTAGCGATAGTCTCAAGGAGTCATGCCGCTTTAAGAATTTGGTTGGAAGGGAAGATTTTGCCATTCGTGCGGGATGCCGATCAGGGATTAAGATGGATGAGGTGATGTTGCCTCGGTTTGCCAACATGGGGTCGTTTCGAATCCCGGCAAGGAAACTTTCTTCTTCATTGTAAAATATATG
>JABUQX010038546.1:0-22500 GCA_015478945.1 Trachelipus rathkii
GAATGGTGTGAAGCTCACGCTGCTTCTGGAGATGTTGGATGGGTTCCTTCTAATTACATAACTCCTGTCAATTCCCTAGAAAAGCATTCCTGGTACCATGGCCCAATTTCTCGTAATACTGCAGAGTACCTTCTGTCTTCAGGGATTAATGGGTCATTCCTAGTTAGAGAGTCGGAGAGTTCTCCGGGTCAACGTTCTATATCTCTTCGTTTTGATGGAAGAGTTTATCATTATAGAATTAATGAAGATGAAAATTCCAAGGTGAACATTTAAAGGACTCGATAGGGTATAATCTAATTTATAATAACTTAGTTTTGTGCCAAAATTTGCCAATATGTCTTAGTGCTTTCGTCTTGTACTACCAATTTTGGTACTATATATAATATATATTATATATAATAAAATTCATATAATATATTATATATATATATATATATATTATATATATAATATATATATAATATTATATATATATATAGTTATATTATAATATATAATTATATATATTATATATATATCTAATTATATATTTATTAAATTAATATTATTATATCATATATATATTATATATATATATATATATAATATCATATATATTATATTATATATATATTAAATGAATATATATTTAATTTGAAATATAAATATATATTATATAACTTTTATAGCATGTTTAGTTGTGAATTTTGGATTTATCTTCAATACCGATTAGTATATATATATAATATATTAATATATATATAAATATATATATACTTATATAATATATATATATAATATTCATAATAATATATATAATAGTATATATTATATATATAAATTATAGAATATATATAATATATATATATATAGTATAATATTATTATAAAATAGAATATATTATATATATATATATATATATATATTTATACTATCATGTTTTATGGCTCTACATCATGTACAACGACTGCATTGATCGAACACATTCTTAAAAGTCAAAATAAACAATGTGCGATACAATTTAAAACTATATTAATAAAAGTGTTCCATTTGTTAATAGTAATAAAAAATGTTTAATACTGTGTATTTTAAATTCAATTTTAGTATAACTTGACTAAGTAATATCTTACTTCGTAATTTATTTATATAATTTAATTCTATTTCACTATCATTGTTCACGAAAAAATGTCGTCATCATGCACCCTTGGTACATTTGGATTTGTATAACGTAAGTTATTAAAAAAATTTGACTTAGACTTAATGTAAGCTAGATAGTGAACATAGACATAATGATCATTATTATATTATATGATAATATATCTATTATAATATAATATATATAATTATATATATACTATATATATCATATATATATAAGTATATATGAGGAAGATTACCTTAAAAGGAAGTTAAGTTAAAGTGACATAATAGGAACAATCGCGAACCTGCTCGTGGCCTGCAGGTCACGTGTTAGCTAAACTGCAATAAAAACGGATCGCGAGAGTTTCACACGTTGCTTTTTTATCATGTTGAATGTTTAGTTAATTTCTTTATTTTTTTATATATTTTTAAGGGGTTCGACCGACGGGAGACAGAGGGGGCGAAGTCCCCAGTCATCCCGCGAGTGCGAGAGACCTGCATCTTTGTGGTTTACCCTTGGGCCTTGGTATCTTTTAGTTAAAAAAAATATGGTGCGTCTTAGTCACTATTGCCTTGTAATAATCGAAAAAAATCGATTATATTGTTCGTTCTTAATATATCGTACTTCCTTTAAAGGACAAGTTTCTATATATATACTATATATATATATATTACATTGAAATATACACAAACTTCAATATCTGCCTATAAAATTTAATTATAAATATATATTTTTAAGTAAAGTAATAAGTTATAATATATGACAGTATTATCGCCTCCACTCCATACATATATCGTTGCACATGAATTCGGAGCAGACTGCATAAAAGTGAAAAAAATTGAGAATAGATTTAAACTACAAATATAACAGATACTCCACACACTTTAAAATTGAAAATAATACACTACGAAAATTTATACTGGTCTTTTTGAAAAGATATACGAAATCATTTGAAATAAATTAAAAATTAAGAAAAAATTAAAAGAAATTATATTTAATTTTTGGCTATACCAAGCTATCAAAAATTACTAGGTTAGACTCTTTACTAGAACAAAAATTTGATTAGGCTCAAGTTTTGTAAGCAAATTTATTACTTTAATAACCTGGACTAAACTTTCCAAGAAAATTTTTTATTCAAGTTTTATTGGCTTTTTTGGGGTTTTATTGGGTTTTTAATGGCTTTTTTTAAATTTCCATTTTTGAAGAAAATAAAATAATTAACAAATTGAATCTGTGCTTGTTATGCTTAATTCAAGATTCTAGACAAATAATCTAATAAATAGCATTAATTGAGCAAAGTTGTCGACATCTGTGCTTTCATCTCCCAATACCCCTACCCGTGAGTGCTAGTGATTTTACCATTGCAGTATATTATTAGTTATTGAATAGATTGCCATAAGGCGGCTCTTTAAGAGAGATGCTCTTAGTAATATTAATCTTAATTTACATTAGATATGATATATTAATTTATGCACTGTTTGGAGACTTGTCAAATTTCTTCCGAATGGAAAGTTGTTAAATTATAAATATATATATAATATAATTATAACATATATATATATAATATAATATATCAATAAATCTATATATTAATTATATATTATATAATATATATATAATATATATAGGTCGGTGATTCAAATAGGTAAATAACTTTTTGGGTAACTGATAAAGCAATGTAAAAATAAGAGGTAAAAGATTCATAAATCCGTATGACTAATGTGCTGTGAGTTTCCGTTGGCTGTCTTGTGTTTTTTTACTAATATCTTGTATCTACAAAAAGTTAAATTAAAAATCTATAATTATAACATGGTGCGTTAATAGTTTGAGGAAAGCGATTAGTCATACGTAGGAGGTTGTAATCATAAGAATATATTGTGCTAGTTTGAATTATTGTATAACATATACATAATGTTTCTAAACACCTACAAATTATCATCTAAACACAAGATGATTTTGATAAATGACTCCGTTGTTTCCCATGTAGTCGCGGTCTTGTCACGATTGTCGGAAGCCCGTTGAAATTTCCAAAGTTTCGTTGATGTTTAATTCCGTTTATGATCCTTACATCGCTTAACGTGTTGATGTGAGAAGATATACTGAAGGCTTTTAAATTCCCATAATTAATAATACCAAGGATTAGGTCTGGTGACCTTGCTGGCGACTGGGCCACCTCGACCTAACCATTGATTGGGAAAGGTCTATTCATGTGTCATAGAATGCAAATAAAGTGTTCAGGAAGCCATCATGCATAATCAATGTCTTGGAAATATAAGAGGTATCATTTACAAACAAGTAGGAGCTCATGTTTCAAAAAGTTTAAGTAGATTAGCCATTAAGCTGGGAGGAAGCTCGAGCAATAAATAACATGTGTCAAATTCCTGCCAAAAGTTTACTGAAAACTGATGTTTGATATATTCTGTTTAATGGCCTGAGGATTCTCGTCTGCAAAATGTGTTATGAACGTTAACGATAGCTGTTCTTGTAAGTGAGCCTCGTAAAATAAAACCTTCGTTAAAAGTTTGGGTTAATACATTGTAAACAACATAACAACAGAGGAGCAAGGTGCAATAGAGTATCACCTATGAGTGAAGGTGAAAGTGTTGCTCGTGTAGTATACCAATATCTTAGATTCTTCGAATTAACTTGAAGTGAACTTCTGGAATGCCTCTATTCAGATGCTTCCGAAATTTCATTAGAACTAATCTTCTAAATAAAGTCTCATTAGCTCGGATTACGCTGTATATGTGCTCTTGACTGCAAACTGTTCTCAAGAAAGGATTAGAATAGCTGCAATAGCCTTGCACTTGGAAAATTCGGTTTAAATATTTTTCTCTTGGAACAAACTTCCTTGCTGATAACTATTGTAGCGTTGCCACGTATAACAGATATAATTGCATGTCATATGTAGAGTATGAATAGACGTGTAATACTTACATCATATCATTAAGAAAGAAACACGTAAGAGGACAACAACTGTACATGAACTTACATTGTAATGCGTTAACAAAACAAGTACTGATTTATTTGTATGTTCAGTAGTTTTGTGTTTGTACACATGTTCTTGAAATGTTAATGGAAGAGTATCGTATGTGGATAAGTTGCTTTATTTAAATAGATTTCCAAATTACTGGAAATTTCATTAAATAGATATTAATTATAATGTAAATCCATTTGATTTGCGTACACAATTAGGTGATTTTTTGGTTCTAACATTTTAACTAAGTCATCCGCTTTTCATGACTGTCGCCTCAAAATACTTTTAACGGCATGTCATTTTATTATTTATTAGTAATATGATACTAATCTTTTGTTGTTAGTCTACAGCCAACAGTACTTCATCCCAATATAGGGTTTCAACCACTTTTCGTAGATACAAATATTTAGTAAAAACCAATCGCAGCAGACGGAAACTACAGCACAATACGTCTATACTTTATAGTGACTTTACCTTTGTTTTTGATTTATCAGTTCCAAAGTTTTTACACCATTATCTTTGATCACCCTTGTGTAAATAATATATATATATAAATATATATATATTATATATTAATAATATACTTAAATTATATATATATACTATATAGTAATATAAATATAATATTAATAATTTATATAATATATATTATATAATAATATTATATATAATATATAATATATATATTAATATATATATATATGATATATATAATAGTATATATAAATATATAAGAATATATTTATATATATATATATTATATAATATTATATAATAATATATAATAATTATATATATTATATATATATCTAATATTATATATATTATATATAGTAAATATATTAATATATATAAATATATAATATATTATAACTATAATATTATATATAAATATATAAGTATAATATATAATATAATATAAATTTATATATATATATATATATAATTATATATATATATATATATATTACTAATATATAATAATAATATATATATTCTATATGTATATATATAATAATTATATATGATATATTAATATATAATATATATATAAATATATGAGGTATAATATATATATATATATAATATAATAAATCATAATAAATATAAATATATAAAATATAATTAATTTGTATATATAATATAATATATATACTACTATTATATATAATAATATATATATAATATATATAATAAATAGATATTATAATTATTATATAAATATATAGTATATATATAATTTCTTTTATCTTCCTTAACTTCCCATAAATGTGGAGTAGGGTGCGTAACACACACGGAAATAGTAAATTAGAAGAGGTTGACGTAAGTATATATTTATATATTTCATCAGCGTAGTACAATAAGCAGGGCACCCTCCACTCTCTTCCATTTTTCTCCATCGGTCTTAACACCTTCCCCAACCACCCCTACTTCCAATTTTTTCATCACCCCATCCATATACAAATTAGATAACCAAGGAGATATTACACATAACTGCCTCATTCCATTATTAATACTAAACCATTCACTTTCAACTCAATTTATTCTTACACACGCTTTACTATCGACGTATATACTCTTGATTCCATTCAGAAGCCTACCGCCAACACCAAATATCAATAAAACATGCCATAGAGCTTCTCTATTAATCCTATCATACTCCTGTTGCAAATCCATAAAACCTAAATACAATTTATTCTTCTTCTCTCACATTTTCTTTATTATTTGTTTCAATGTTAAGATATGATCTACATGACCTATACCACTTCTAATTGCACCTCGTTCTTCGTACATCAATTCCTCCGTAACTCGAAGCCCTCTTTCAAATAAAATACGAGCATATATGTTCCCTACAACTAGGAACCGACCGGGGCCCCGGCCCCGGCCCCGGCCCCGGCCCCGGCCAAAAATCAGGAAAAACCGGGGTTTTCTACCGGGGTTAACTGCTAGATATATAAATAATGAAGTTTAAATCAAACAAAATAAATAAACTATATTTAAGATATTTCCTTTGTTATAGAATTGATTACAAAATATATAAACATACCTAAATATAATCAATTTTCTTTTGGTATTTACTATGATTTCAAATTAAAATTGAGGCCAAATTATAATTTTTCCGAGTTTTTAACATAAAAATATTCGAAATTTGATATATCAAACGAATTCGGAAAAGGAAATAAATATAATTGTTAAAATATTAATTATTTATTTATTTAAAGTAAATATCTTCAAGAAAATCAAATATTTTCCGAAATCTCTTTTCAAAATTATTTATTTAATTGAGTTAATATATAATATATATATATATATATATATATATATATATATATATATATATATATGTATATATATATATATTTACTATCTTTCTTTCAACTTAATAATATACATGTATATATATAATAATATCTTTATATAATAATAATAATATATATATATAATATATAACATACATACCATATGGTCTAACCTTAACAATATATATATATTTAACATATTTTAATATAATAACAATATATATGAATAATATAATATATATAATAGCATATATATATATATGTATATCATGTATAATATATTTCCATATATGTATGTAGCCAACCCAACATAACAACCATGCTGTATGTATGCTCTTAACAACCCCTTGTAATATATGTAGCCTTAACATGTATGTATATATAACCAATATAAATATATGTAATAGCAATAATACGTGTATAATACATATATCATATATGGCAACCTTATGTAATATAACATATAATATAAATAGTAACTTAATTTGTTATAATATGTATATATGTATATCATACTATATATGTATATGTTACCGGTACTTTGTATGGAAAACCAACGCGTTCGCGCCCAGGCTATAGCCGTAGCTATAATGTTTATTTAAAAATTAGCTGTTCTGTCATCATATTTCTCCGTGCCTTTCGTATGCTCTCCCCCTCTTCAAGCACAAGAAACTAAATACACCCACAATTTTTTCAAATCACTTTACTATCCTGGGTTTTTCATCACAAAAGCATATTTAACAAAGCAAAAGTACTATAGCACCTTTTTCCTGAAAATCGCAACACCTCCTTTTTACCAATTCCTCAATTACCATTATATTCGTTAAAACAAATATTACCAAAAAATATTACCCTCATTCCATCAAATAACATCACCTTAAAAGACATTTCAAAACCCCAAAACGAAAAGAAAATCTCCCCCAAAGCTGTATATATCACATCCCCTGCAATACTTGCAATAAAACATATATAGGTGAAACCATAGATTTGCAAAGAAGAAAAAATCAACATACAGATGACCTGCACAATGACATCATAAATTCAGCTTTAACAAGTCATTGGCGTAACACAGGCCACTCTATCAATATCAACAATATAAAGATGATCAGAAATATCAATCACACGAACCATCGCAAAATCATGGAATCCTTTTGCATTTATAATAGTAACAACTACAATAAGTATCCCGGTGAAGCTAAGATAGATTTTATACAAATGAATATCTGAAAACATAATTTTATTTCAACTTAACACCATGAAGAAAATACTTGAGACCAGCACAAAGACATTGAAGATCAGAAGAAATCCCAGTCCCTTAGCCTGAAGGGTCTCGCGTGTTGGGAAGAAAATTAGCTTTCCTTTTTAAAATTTATTTCATTAAAAAAAAAGTGTATTTAACAATGTTTTTAATTTGTGTACATTTAGTAATAAAATGAAGTGACAGTAAAGCATAATACTAAAAAAGAATCCAAGGGCTTCCTCTCTAAAGTAAATATATCACTACGACAAAGTAGTTCTTAAATATATATATATATATATATATATATATATATATATATATATATATATATATAATAATTATTTATATTATATAAATATGTACACATTTGTATATATATATATAACTCTGTATATAATAATATATATACTCTAATAACTCTTCTATATATATATATATATTTAACAACTTTATTCTTCTAGAAAATCAATTATTTTCTAAAAATTTCTTTCGAAAATTATTTAATTGAATTAATTAAAAAGTATTCCTTTTTTATAATTTAAATTATTAATTAATTGAAATTATATTTAATTTTCATCCTAAGTTTTAAGACTTTCAGTGTTTTTGACTTACATTTCTAATTTTAGCTAACCCCGGCCCCGGCCCCGGCCCCGGCAAAATTCCCGCCCCGGTCGGTCCCTACCTACAACACTCGATAAGCTAATTCCCTATAGTTCCTACAGTTCCCCTTATCTTCCTTGCCCTAATATAAGGATACTAGTACTGCTCTCCTCCAATCCATCGGAACTATACTCACCATAAATGCTTTGATACAAAACTTCCATATACAGTCAATCACAATCTCGCTTCCTTTCTTGATCATTTCAGAAATAATTTCATCTATACCTGTAGATTTCTCACTCTACCCACTACCTCCTCCTCTTTACTAATTACCTCATCCCCAAAATACCTATTTCTCCTTACACTACCAAACCCATACACACATTCATTATCACATCTTCATTACCATCAATGTTATGCAGATTTTCAAGGTGTTCGTTCCACACTTTCCTCGCATCCATTTCATGTCACGAAAGTACCGTCCCTATTCATTATTCCATGAATATTCCCCTTACTCTCCTTCCTAACCTTTCGTATTTCCTTCGAGAAGAGCTTCCTATTCCCTTGTAAGTTATCATTCATCTTCCTTCTAAACTGGTCATTTACCTATTTTTTTTCCTCCTACTTATGCAACTTTAAGTCTTCCTTTGTTCCTCCTCATATATTTCTATACACCATTCTTTTGAAACTTCACCATTGGATTTTAGCACATCCAACCACTCCTCTTGTTTACTTTTAACCGCTTGCATCGCCTCTCTTCTTTATATATAGGATTGGAAACATTCGCCTCAGTGGATGTGCAACATTAAATATCCGCATCCTAGATGTAAAAAATTAGACATCCGCATTCACATCCGTGGTTATTAAAAATATGACATCCGATACATCACAAATATGCTTTTATATATATATATATATATATATATATATATATATAATATATAATATATATTAATATGTACCTAATATATACATATATATATATTCTATCAACACACATATATATATAATATATATATATATATATATATATATATATATATATATATATATATATATATATAATAATATTATTTTTGTATATATATATATATAATATATGTATATATAATAATAATAATATATATAAACTATATATATATATATATATATATATATATATATATATATATATATATATGAAGTGTGAAGTTATGTTAGATGATAAGCAGCTGGAACAAGTGTCTGAATTTTAAATATTTAGGATATATGTTGGATGATAAGGGAACAGATGATGCAGAGTGTAGTAGGAAAGTTGTGAATGGCAGGAAGGTGGCTTGTGCAATTAAATCATTGGTGGATGTAAAGGAACTAAAGACTTGAGTGCGCTAGAGTCTTAGAGTCTGTGTTAATGTATAGTAGTGAGACTATGGCCTGGAACAAGAGGTATAGATCTAAAGTACAATGTGTTCAGATGGACAATCTTAGGAGAGTGTTATAGGTGTGAGAAGAATTGATAAAACGAGGAATGAACGTATTAGAGACTTGTGTGGTGTGAAGAAAGGGATAAATGAGAGAATAAGTGAAAGTACGTGGAAATGGTTTGGTCATGTGGAAAGGATGGATGATGGTCGGTTGGTTAAGCGGATGTATAGTGGTGAGTGCGCTGGGAATCGACCGGCTGGGAGACCGAAGAAAAAGTGGATTGAGTCAGTGAAGGAATGCTTGGAGGAGAGAAATGAGTTTGGCATAGGCGAGAAGAAAGGTGCATAATAGGAGTGAATGGCGGGGTTTTATGAGGGGGTATGGTTGTGGCCCACCTAGGCCAAGGGATGTACCCCACATTGACGAGATGCCATAGTGAGGGTCCGTCGCAGTCCCGTGAAGCTCTAGGGTGGATTTTCTGACTGCGACTAGTTCTCACTAAAAGGTATAAAGGGGGCGGTAAGGCTGGGCTTTCTTTTCGACTTGCGTCTTATTCTTCTATTACTTTTCTGTTTCCAGTGCATGTTACGCACCTTACCCCCAGTCTTTGGGAAGAAGGTGGGTGATTATATATATATATATATATATATATATATATATATATATATATATATATATATATATATATATATATATATATATATATATAACTAAATACCTCTTCTTTGCTATATAAAACTATACCTTGGCAGTCTTCGAAAGCCATCACACCTCCAATTAGCTGGAAGACACTGATTTGATCCCCAGCAACTGAAACCATGGCTGCACGGCTTTTTTTCATTGCAACCAAACTCATCGGCTCCATCTAAAAAATAAAAAATAAATAAAAACTGTTTTAAAATCTTTACGTATATATAATTACTTATGCCTTGCTATATATGTATATATAAGAATAATAATAATAATAATATAATAATAATATGTAATAAAAATATATAATAATAATAATAATAATAATAATAATAATAATAATAATAATAATAATAATAATAATAATAATAATAATAATAATAATAATAATAATAATAATAATAATATTAATATTAATGAATAATAATAAAAGTCTTAAAAACAAAATATATATATATATATATATATAATATATATATATAATAATAATAATAATAACAATAATATATATTATAATATATCTTTCAATAATAATAATAATATATGTAATATTTGTAAATTTTTATATTAATAATAATAATATATACGTATATTTACAACCTATATTCTTCATATATATATATATATATATATATATATATATATATATATATATATATTATAGTGGCCCTTATTTATAGAGGTTGAAAATTTTTTACAAAAATTTTTTAGGTAGGATTCTATAATTGTTCAATACATGCAAAAAACATGATTATTTTTAATACATGTGAAAACATAGTTCTCAAAGGTGAAGAATAATCGGATGATATTAACCGTGCCGCATTAAGGCTATAAAGTTTGAAAATAAAATATGTGATTCAAAATTTATTTCATTTTCATTTTTTAATAATGAATGATTTGATTTAATTTGAAAGAAATAATATATATATATAATAATAATATATAATAACCAATATATAATAACCATATAATTCAATGTAACCAATATGTATATATATATATATAACTATGTATAACCAATAATAATAATATGTATATATATATATAATATATATATTAACAATAATAATAATAATAATATATATACATAATATTTAGTTCTATAATAATAATAACCAATATACATATGCATATATCTTCTTCAAATTTATAACAATGATAACAATCCTATATATATGCTTAAAACTTTAAATATATGAAATATCTTTATATAGTATAATATATATACAAAATAAAAATATGATTATGATTTATATATATATATATATATATATATATATATATATATATATATATATATATATATATATATATATATATATATATATATATATTTATATATATATATATTATATATTTTATTTATTTATTTATTGTTTTCTACCTCAAATGCACAATTACTTCATTACTATGCATGTAAATTTGTTTTAAACTACGAATAAGGTTTGTTCAATGTCTTACGAGTTTCTTTGATATGTTTTCCAAAAATTGCTTACCACCTGATTTATAAAGAAAAAATAAAATTGTTAGTTTGAAATTGAGACAATGAAATGTAATTGGAATGCTAGGAGTTAAATATAATTGTCAAATACTATATATGTAAAAATATCTGTGAGCTTATATTTGTTTTACAGGTAAAAGCTTTAAACTTTACCTATAAAACAAATTATTTTTAATCTTCATTTTCGGTAAGTTGGTCGTTGAATTTTTCCATTAACTTTACCCTTCTTTCTGCTGTGTCGTCTACCACTTTTAACAGATCTATAATTTCTCTTCCTATCTTGTATCTTTCTTGTTCTTTCCTATGAGTAGGATCAGGTTGTGAAAATTCTCCGGAAATTTGGAACCTTTCCAACATATTTTGTGATCTGTAGCCAAGCAAATCTAGAGGGAGATTTTTGTTTAGGAAATATTCCATTCCATTCTCTTTGATAAGCAGCTTATTTCTCTTTTCCCATTCGGAATTTTCTCTTTCATGCATTTTGGTAAATTATGAAAATATGTATGTCTGTAATAATTACTTGGCAATCTTTCTTATTATTTCTTAATTAATTCTTTCATCAAATATGGATAAAGCTGCACATTCTTCACTTAAATACAACAGATGGTTAATAAACTTATGAATAGCTTACTCCGCTACAACTTGGTCGTCGTTCTTGTATTTAACAAGCTCCTTAATTAAATTAATATCGTTTATGGGTGCTTCAATTGTGTTTGCAGCAGAAAACCATGATTTTGCATAGCATTTTATTATAAAAACACATTCGTCTAAGCGATTTCTCCTCTGATGATGTTAATATGAACTGATGTTTGGATAAATAAACTTTCAAGCAGTATATTGCTTTTGCCATCCATCTCCCTAAGTGAAATGCTCCAGGTTTCCGAAAATGTATTCCTCGCTACGAACGTCCCAAAGAAAAATTATTAACAATTCCAAAAATTGGCAATTGTCACCACGAGGTTGTTGCAAAATCTCATTCACATCATCTTTTAATATCTTCATAACTTCTATATGTTTTCCAATTCAAAAACTGCCTGGTTAATGTTGTCCCAAGTATTTCTAAATCCTTTTAATAAAGGTATCTCTGGTTCTTTACCTGGCAAGAGTTGCAATACATTGAATACGCTCTGCAATACAATTTCATAAATATGATGGCGACAAGCAAGAAATAAAATATCGAGATTCAGTTTTTTTACTAGAAAATAACAGGTACCGTTTAGCCATCCAATATTATTAGCGGTTGTATTGTTAACGGTTATATCATAAACAAGCGATTCAACAATGTTCAAGAATAACCATCCCTGTAATGTATCATATACAGCTGATGCCATCTCATTGCTTGTTCCTGACGAAAGTTCAGTAACTAATAAAAGCTGTTCTATGTTGGGACCTGTAGCTATCACTGAAAGTCGATGTACTGACTTTTTAACGATCATATCTGGAAGTATCTTAGAATCCCAATGGATAGTTACGAAGTTTAAATTTAAGTCATCAAATTTAGATCTAAGGGCTAATGTTTTTGGCTTGCGAAGTTTTTCTCTTTCTTTCTTAATGTATGTACTATTGATGATATACTCCCTAGGATTTAAATTAAGCGCCTCGTCGCAAGCTGTCAATATGTGAAAAGCATCTCTGTCGCTTACCTTACATTTATCTAAGGCCGCGGAGAGTCGAGCTATTATGATCAACTTTCTAGCACTTTTTGCTGTAGGACTCTGAAAAGACGAATTACTTTCTATTTCAATGTATTCTTCGATATGTGAGGAGTCTGGATTGCTAGGAGATTTGATAGCCTTTGTTTTCAATTCTGTTTGTGTCTCTTCCTGCTCACTATCCTCTCATAAGGAAGATAGATACCCATATTTTGAAAAATTCCTTTCAAACTAAAGTAAATAATAAAACAGACAGAACATAGTTTTTAAATGTGATTCAGGGAAAGTCAGATAATGCTTATTACTAGAAATAGTAATTGCTAACCTGAATCTGAAATACTTGACTGTTGTCTACTTTTTCTTTCTAATTCTTTTGCTACTCTTTCTGCCTTACGCTATTCAGCAGCAGTCAACTTCTGGTTAATTCCCAACATGCAGCCAATACGTCCTTTTTGTCTTTGTGCAATCGTCTTCTACTTTTTATTAAATTCATTTCGTTTGAATTTGCAATATCAAACAAATAATTAAGACTGTCTTGAAATTCTTTTTCTTTTTACATGCATAAGCCATTTTGTCGTTTTTTGTTCATTTCAAGTCCACGTAAAATTTTATAAATTTTTTAATGCAGTCCGAACGGTCCTGAGTTGGTATGCGTGATTTTTTTTCAATATATTAAACATTCATCGATAACAAAAGATGCGCTGTCATATAAGTTTAGCTTCACTTCACGTATATTATAATACAGGACACGTAAATCATCCCTAACTAACTAGTTTGAATTTTCATGGGACCAAGCAGGAATATTTTCTTCCTTGACATTTTCAAATTTAATCGCGAACGTACACACAAAAACGATAAAACTATGGAAAACAACATAAACAGTAGAATTTAAGAAAAATAAAGGGAGTGCATTTTCTTCGAAAGCAATATAATGACTGCCAGCAATTTGATTTTGATAAGCCAATCGGCAAAATTTGGCATCTATAGGGCCTGGTGAGGCACGTGTTAATTATTGTTCGACAGAGTTTATATTTTTACAATAGGGAACAAAATTACAGGGTTCCTGAAAAAAAAAAAAAAAAGCAATAACTGAAAAATAAGAACCACCTAATATTATATATAATATATATATAAATATATAAATATATAATTTATAAAAAAAAAAAAAAAAAAAAAAATATATATATATATATATATATATATATATATATATATATATATATATATATATATATATATATATATATATATATATATATAATATATATAACTGCCGAACGCGGCCTAAAATAAATGCGTCAAATATGGGTTAAAATTAATTAAGTTGGTAACTGTGGTTTGGAATTCAAAAACGTTAGTACCACTCAAGTAGCTCCGAAAACTAACGTTCGTTAATAAGTTCTGTAAAAAAAATATTGTAAATAACAAAGATACAATGTAATATCAATAAATAATAATTTTATTATTCCCGTGATATAATTAAAAAAATATATAAATAATAACAAATATTGAATTAAAGTGTATAAAACTTAATGCTAATAACGTGAGCCTGGGCAGGCCTAATATAGCAACGTATGGTGGAAAGGAGGAGAAAATCTTGGAGATGATGAAGGAGAGGATTATTGATGTGATGGGAATGGCAGAGATGTGAATGAGAGGGGAAGAGAGAGGATGAGATATGAGAGGAGGATATGTATTGATAAATAAAGGAGTAGAGGGGGGAGTCAGGAAGCACGGAGTGGGCTTCATAGTAGGGCCGAAGATGTGACGATTCATACAGACCATAGAAGTCATACATGAAAGAAAGACTTGTAAGATGCACTTTTAAAATCAAGGGAAAGAGATACCACTTCTACCAGGTCTATTTACCGCAACAAGGATACCCAGAAGAGGAAAAAGACAGTTCATGGAAATGTTGGAGGATAAGGTGAAGAACGGAAGAAGAGAGGAGGATGTATTGTTGTTGAATGGAGATATCAATGCAAGAGTGGGGAGGAGAAGAGAATGGTGAAACAGTATGGATAGGAGATAAGAAATATTGAATGAGAGATGTTGATAGATTCCTGTTTAAGGAAAGGAATGAAGATCTTGAATGGCTTTTTCCAACAAAGGGACTCACATAGGTTCACAAGATATAGATGGAACAATATCACAAGGGAATTCGATCAATTGTAGACGATATTATATCGTCTGATAGTAGGATAATAAGGGATGTGAGAGTGACACCAGGAGTAACAATGGATTCGGATCATAGATTGTTGGTGACGGACCTGGCGGTGAAGACAGAAAAGTTGCAGAATTAAGAAAAGAGAAAAGTGATTAAAGTGGAGTCACTAAAGGAGTGTGACAGGAAAAGGAAATATATTGAAAAAATAAGCGAGGACCTAGAACAATTAGAAGGAGTTGGAGAGATGGGGGATATACAAGAAATTGTAAGAAGGGCAGCAGAGGAGACCCTGGGTAAAAGATGGCTAGGAGCAATGAGGAAAAGACGGCAAAGGTCGTAGACTGAAGAAGTGAAAGAGGCAATAAAGAGGAAAACAGTATTGATGAGAAGGTGGTTGAAGAATAGAACTGCACATACAAGGGCTCAGTATGTGGAGTCAAGAAATGAAACAGAGAGAGAGTGAAAAAAAGAGTAAAAAAAAGAGGCAGCAAAGAGAGAGACGCAAGAGATGATGGAAGATGTGAGGGCAGAAAGGAAGAAGATTTTTAGACTTGCAAAAACGTATAGAGGATCAAACAGGTAAGTGTGTAATATCAAGGATAAGTAAGGAGAAGTGTTTGTGAAATCAACAGACATAGCAGGAGATATACGGAATACTTCAGAGAACTGTTAAATGTGAATGAACAGGTGGAGAAGAGGGGAGAATAGATAGCTAAAGAAGGGTGGATGAGGAGGAAAGGAGATCACTATGGAGGAGTTGGAGGTGGCAATGGGAGCGATGAAAAACGATAAGGCAACCGGGGAAGATAGGACACCCATAGAACTAATAAAAGAGGTAGAAGAGAAAGTGAAAGAAGGAATTCTGAAATTGTTTAATAGGTGTTGGAACAAGAGCGAAGTACCAGAGGGGTGGGGAAAAGTCAATCGAAGGTTCAATACATAAGGGAAAAGGATATATAGGAAACTGTAAAAACTACAGGGGAATATCCTTGTTGGACCACATGTGAGAGAATACCAGAAAGAAGTCTGAGAATTGTAAGAATGGTAGTAGAGCCCAGACTGGGGGAAGAGCAGCATGGATATAGAAAGAACAGAAACACGACAGATCTCTTGTTCGCCTTGAGAATTGTGTTAGAAAAGGTATGGGAATATAATAAACTAGCATATATAGCTTTTCTAGATCTGAGGAAAGCTTTTGATTCAGTGCCTAGGGAGAGACTATAGAGAGTACTAGAGAGAGAATATACAGTGAATAGAAAGTTGGGAGGAGCCATGTAGAGTTTGTATAAGAATAGTAAATGTAATGCAAGAACAGAATATGAGAATAAAGAATGGTTTGAGGTGAGAACGGGAGTCAAACAGGGAAGCGTGTTGTCACCAATTTTGTTTGTAGTATATCTGGATGTACTGATAAAGAAGGTGAGAGAGGATATAGGAGATTTGGACGGTGATATCCTGACATACGCGGTAATGCGGATGACTTGGTGTGCTGGAGCGAAGAAGGAGATAGGCTAAGAGAGGTGGTGACATGTTTTGCGAATAGGATTAGAGAGACCGGTCTGACTATGAACACAAAAAAGATGAAGATCATGGTGGTCAGTAGAGAAAATGGAAGGGGAGAGCTGAGAGTGAATGTGGAAGGGACTGAGATAAAGATGGTGGAAAATTGTAAATACTTGGGTGGAGTATTTGGAAGGGAAGGAGGAAATGCACAGGAGATAGCAAGTAGGATAGCTCAGTATAGGGAGCTGTAAGAGCAGTGTACCTCATACTGAAAGATAGACAAATGAGTATGGAGGTGTAAATGGGTGATATTCGAGTTGGTATTAACACCGATTCTACTATACGGGCAGAGACATGGGGTACGACCACAAGAGAAGAAGTAGAATACAGTCGGCGGAGATATACACTTTGAGAGCGATAGTGAGAAAGACTAGAAGAGACAGACAAAGAAATGAAAGAATAATTGAGTAAGTTGGAGTGAAGGCTATATTAAATAAGATGGATGCAGCCAGATTGAGGTGGTCGGGACACCCGGAGAGGATGCAGGAGGAGAGAGTGGCCAAGAGGAGATGGGGGTAGAGACCGGAGGAACCAAGACCAAGAGGAAGACCTAGGAAGAGATGGGAGAGCTCGGTGGAGGACTCACTGAGAAGACATGGAATGTCGTCGATGCGGGAGCTGAGAGAAGAGGGAGTCCTGGAGGATAGAGGAAGATGGAGAAGAGAGCTGGCCCCGCTGACAGGATTTTGACCTTTCCTGGAAGCGGGTTGTAAGTTATAAGTAATTAAGATAAGAAATGGTACCAGGACAGTCTTGTGATCCATCGCAAATCCAATACGGGGAGACGCATCTGTCGGAATTCGGACATCGAACCTGCAGAGCCGAGAAACAGCCATCCACTCCTCCGGTTGTAAACACTCCTGGACCTTAAAAATAAAATTTCATTTTTAATTTGATGTGACACAATATAAAATTGATCTTAAATATAAAGCTATAATTGGCATCAGTACAAAAACAGCTTAGACCACTATCAAGTACCACTACCACATTCATTGAACATGTAAATATTTCGTTTAAATGGTTTGCCAAAATAAATTCAGTTAATATAGACAGTTATGGCTAGAGTTAGATCATCATTATTATTATTATTATTATTATTATTATTATTATTATTATTATTATTATTATTATTATTATTATTATTATTATTATTATTATTATTATTATTATTATTATTATTATTATTATTATTAACCCAGTAGATGTGGGGTAGGGAGCATAACATGCACGAAATATTATAATTAAGTAGAAGAGCATAACGTAGGTCGAAAGAAAAAAAAAACTACCATCCTCTCCAAACCCTTGAGTGAGAGCTCGTCTCAGTCAAAAACAAATTAACCCTAGGGTTTCACAAGACTGAAACGGATCCTCACTGTGATCCCTTGGGCCAGGTAGGTCCACAACCATACCCCCTCACAAAACCCCGTCATTCACTCCTTTTATGCACCTTTCTTCTCGGCACTGTCAAACTCAAATTCCTTTCCTTCAGACATTCCTTTAAAGATTCAATCCACTTTTCCTTTCGTCTCCCAGCCTATCGATTCCCTGCACACTCACAACCAGAGTGGGAGAAAAAACATAGATTAAAAAAAACAAAAAAAACAGTTTTTTTTATAAAACCAAAAAAACAACCATGTTCTTTTTGTTTTTTACCTCTATTGTCAATATTTTAATTTTTTTTATTATATAGTATTTACATCACTTATATTAATGTTTCTATAAGTTTTTGAGCAAAAATATTTATATAAAGCACTCAAAATAAATAATTTAATTTTAAACAGACATTTCTTCACTCTTCTCAAAAACGTAATTGGGATTATTTTCAATTATATATATATATATATATATATATATATATATATATATATATATATATATAATATATATATTTTATATATATCTATTAAATATATATTTGTCATATAATATTATATATAGTATATATATCCATATATATATATATGTAAATTATATATATAGTACTAGTATATTATATATATTATAAATATATATATATATATATAATATAATATATTATATATATAAATAAATATATTATATATATATATATATATATATCATCTCTATCCCTTGAACTAAAACTGATAAATCTTGGTTTATCAGAAATTATTGCTGTCTTCAAATCCAGAAACTCCTAGGAGCTTTTATACTTTTCATCCGGGAAGGGAATAACAAAGAATCAACTGTTCTATACAGAAAATGCCACACACTTTCTGATATTTTGCAATTTTAAGATGTCAACTAAAACTTTACATCTACCTTTCTCCCTCCTCTTGTAACTATGTCGGTGATATTCCTGTCTTAACCTCTACTAAAACTGAACAGTTTGTTCAAACCTGTCCCTCTAATTCCTCTCTAGACGGTTCCAGGGCTATTCCTCCTCTCCGCTTTCTTTTAAGTTTCAGCACCTTAGAATGTTATTTCTGCACTCTCTGAGCTTAAAACTAAGAAAGCGGAGAGCGTTGAAGTTATCCCTTCAGTGGTCCTCAAAACTTGTGTTCATGAGCATGCACCCTGCCCTGGTAACTGATTACTCATTGCCTATTAACTTCAACCTTTCCATCCTGTTGGAAGAGTGCATTCATCCAACATGTGGTGAAGAAGCATGACTTCAGTCAACAATCCAATTATCGTCCTCTCGCTTTAACATCTGTTCTTCCTAAAGTTTTCGAGTCTATTCTTAAAAAGAAGGTTTAGAAACATCTTAAAATCTTCTAATCTTATCTCTGATTGTCAGTATGGCTTCTGTAAGGACTGCTCGACTGGTGATCTTTCCTTTTATTCTGGCTCTTGGTCCTCTCCTCTTCCGCATTTCTGTGCATCATTTTCTGTGGTGCTAGACAAATTGAAGGCTTTCGATAAACTCTGGTACAAAACTTTAATTTCTAAACTCACTTTCGGTATTTATCCTTCTCTTTGTAACCTCTCTTGACTTCAGTTTCGTTCCATGGCTGCTATTGTAGATAATTACGATTTAGCCTTTAAATCTCTCCACAGTGGCGTTCCTCAGAATTCTGTTCTATCACCAACTCTCTCTTTTCTATTATGCTTCAATGAACTATCTGTTACTGTGTCTTTTCTCCACTCTTAGGCTAATAACTCCACTCATCAATACTCCTTACAGTTTGAAAGACGACTCTTTTAGCAGCAAGTAAATGATGCTAGCCTTGAAGCAACATACCTTTAATCATTCTCGTACCTATAGTTGTGCTAAAGAAAACATGGTTGCTTTCAATGCCTAAATAAGTCAGCTTCTTCATCTATTTACTTAATATAATACTTCACACAACTATAATATAATCTTTGAAAACACATCTCTAACCTTCTTCTGTTATTAATATTCTTAATATTTTCTTTTCTCTTATACTTTCTTAGAAGGATCAAATTGTTTTTTCGAACAAGTTTCTAGGATATTGGGTGTTCTGAGGCGCCTTCGAAACTTCTTTTTACCACCCCATTTGCTAATTCTGCATAGAGTATGAATCACATATCTGGGGTGGTTCCACACATATTGCTCTCCTTGATAAAGTGTAGTCTAAGGCTTTTCGACTCATTAATTCTCTCTCTCTCTCTCTCTCTCTCTCTCTCTCTCTCTCTCTCTCTCTCTCTCTCTCTCTCTCTCTCTCTCTCTCTCTCTCTCTCTCTCTCTCTCTCTCTCTCGCCCTATTGTATCAAACACATCATTCTCTCCTCTCCGTCGATCTCTCGATCTCTCATCTCCTCTCTCTCTCCCTCTGTCTCTCTCTCTCATCCCTCTTCTGTCTCTCCTCTCCTTGATCCAAATTCGACTCTCCTCTCTCTCTCTCTTCTCTAGCCGCCGAACTATTTGTATTCAAACACATATTGCTCTCGACCTTGATAAAGTTGTAGTCCTAAGGCTTTCGATACTATTAATCTCTCCTCTCTCTCTCTCTCCTCTCTCTCTATCAATCCCTCCTCTCTCTCTCTCTCTCTCTCTCTCTCCTCTCTCCATCTCTCTTCGCTTTCCCTCCTCTCTCTCTCTCCTCTCTCATCTCTCCTCTCTCTCTCTCTCTCTCTTCACTCTCTCTCCTCTCACTTCTCTTTTCTCCCTCTCTCCTCTCTCTCTCTCTCTCTCTCCTCTCTCTCTCTTCCTCATCTCTCTCTCTCCTCCTCCTCTCCTCTCTCTCTCCTCTCCTCTCACTCTCATTCTCTCTCTCCTCTTCTCCCTCCCTCCCTCTCTCCTCCTCTTCTCCCTCTCTGACTCACATTTAACTAGTTTGTATAATTCAAATAATTATTATAATATATATCTATATATACTATATATATACTACTATATAATTATCTATATAATAATATATTTCATAATATTAATATATATATTAATATATATATATACTATATATAATTACTTAATTGTATATATTATAATACTACATAAATATATATATATATTATTACTATAATATATATTATGTATTATATACTATATATATATTATATATATTATCTATATATATATATATATATATATATATATACTATTTTGTCTCGCTATCTAAATGGTATGTATATTGTTACTATATATATTATCATCTATCTTCTTTCCCCAATCATACCTATTATATTACTATATATATATATATATTACTATTCTTACACTATATATATATATATCTCTCATATATATATATATTCTATTACTCTATCATAATATATATATACTATATTAATGAAATTAGAAGAACATTAATTAATTTAATTAGTTCAAATAATTTTTAAAATTAACCTGAAGCCAAAAGAAATTGCAATAAGCTTTCTTAACAAAGAAAGTTTGTATTTCAAGTCTGCAATAGAATAATTTCAAAAATTATTTTTATTATTATTGTTATTTTATTATTATTATTATTATTATTATTATTATTATTATTATTATTATTATTATTATATTATTATTATTCTATTATTATTAATTATTATTATTATTATTATTATTATTAGAAAGCAATATTAAAACCAGATATAAAATTTCAACACAGTAAGTCACTTCAGAAATTCGTCTAAAAATCTCGCTGAAAAAAGACAAATCAACAGAAAATATCCCCATGTCAACTTCGCCAGTAGGAAAATCCTATCCACTTCTCAGAAAGGGTGTCCAAAGGCCGAAAACTCTAAAGAAGGAGGTTTGTAGCCTCCTTCTTTAGAGTTTTGGCCCAAAAGTAAGAGTTGCGGACTTCTCCTCTCAGAGTGGCTTCTTCAGATTTTCTTTCCTTTAAAAGAACGATAAAGAAGAAAACACTTCCC